>JACSYO010002087.1:932500-987500 GCA_016806645.1 Ophiodon elongatus
CGTTGGCTGAAGGTGAATTTCAGTGGGGTGTTTATTGCCTGGATTCACTTGAAAGCATTGAGGGTGTTTGTGGAATCAGTCCTCAGGTCGGTGCAATTGGTTTCCTCTCGAATATGGCATGCGATTCAGTTCCCCTGCGAGGAGACTCATGAGGGTGTCTCCTGCTAGGTATGGATTGCCGGTGAGCTATCAGGCTCTTGTGCTGCGCACGGACCAGAAGCGTTCGAAGAAGCTGAAGGAAGAACTCGCCTCCCTGTTCATACACCTGGACCCCACTGCCACCGCCAGCAAGACACACGTAAGAGGCCCAACCTCTGCTTCATACTTTGCTTTTGATTATGTCATTGCTCTGTCGGATGTTCGCTCCCGGCCTCTGGATCCGTGCGTGTTACACGAGGTCCGCTTACTAGCTTTTTCTTGTAGCTTTCAACCACATCTCACAGTCTTCATCACCTAACAGAACTGACACAGGGGACCTAATTGTAGAACTTTCAGTCACCTGATGACACCTGAGCCAGAAGAAAGACTGCTAGCAATGCTGGCCGTGTTTAAGTCAAGACCTCCCAATCGTCCCTGTGTCCCACGTTCACTTTGCTTGTCACCAGTTAACACAGTCACCCGTTAAACTGAAACACCTGTGTTCTCTGAACCGGTCGTGATCCTTTCGTAATTCTGTAAAACTTGAATCCACTGTTAGAATGTGTCAACCATCTGCTGTCCAGCATACTTTAAATGACACCTGTCGCACACAAATTCATTCACGGAAGTAAAAGATCAGATCAGAATGGTGCACGGACAAACACTCCTGCAGTACAATGATTGTTTTTTAACTGGTTCAAGATGTGTTTTCTGTGTTGTTCTGTCTCCCTCTGCCAAGCAGGCAAGCTGTGACATCCCAGATCTCTATCAGCATGAGTACTTGTCCTACATCTGCTACCATATCAACACCAATCTGCTGGAGATCAGCTAGCAGTCCGCAAAGAGAGAACGCAATGACCAAGGAATGAGGGCTCTGTGGACCAGTCAGAGCCAGCAACAGACAGAAATAAAACACATTCATTGATCTTCCTTGAATATCTTGGTTTTCGACACGTCTCATGAGCCAGAAACAACGGTGGAGCTTCCCTTGGACAGCAGTGTACATAATCTTGTCAGATGAGCAGTGGATGGATTTGGGTCCTCTTCAGCGCATTATCAGCTGCACGTGGACTACACTTCGTGACCGTGGAACCTTTTAAACATGCAAGAACATGGACTGTAAATGTTCATGTCAGTGTAGCGGCTTCAATCATTTTAAGCGAGCACATCTTCCTAGCAAACTAAAAGCCATGTGATAAAGTGTATATGTCTTCAGGCACGGTTGCACATTATTCAACACAACAGACCTGTACATATATCAGCAAATGATACAGTATATTCTGCAGGGAAAGCGTATCGTGACTTTCTTTTCACTCGTATTTAATCAGAATGCTTTTGAATGTAATGCTATCGATGGTGGAAGCAGAACTCAGGTCTTTTACTGAAGTAAAAGTACCAATTTCACAATGTAAAATACTGTAATGTAATTACAAGTGACAGTACTGCAATCTAAATCCTCTAAAGTCAAATCCTGAAGATTGTCATGAAATCAGACTCCATTTTTTATCATATTTATGTCAAGGATTCTTTTCAGTATAGTCATTCAATGTAAAAATAGTAGTTTTGTTTTTAGTGGCGTGAGGTTACCACCAGTATGGGTTACTGTAACTCAAGCAGCTCTGAAAACTTAAGGATTTAAATATACATAATGTATAAAAGTAAACACACTTACTGCAGATAATTTCATGATATCATATTTTACTGTTGTAGCTGGTCAAGCAAGTTTTAAAGGGAACTCCATTCATTTTACACATCAGTCTGTTTGCAGGTCTTGGGGAGTACAACAGGGTTCTGCAGGGACGATGTATTTTTGGAAGCCAACCCAGAAGTTAGCGTCGCACCAGTTCGATCGACAAAGAGCCAATAGGATTTTTCCACTGGATTTTGGATTATTGCAGAAAATAAGCTCTGTGGAAAACAAACGTTTATGATACTCGTACGTTTTATTCAGCGAGATAATCTTCACAAATGAAGCCCACTTTTATGATTTTTTTTAAGATTGAATGCAATCGGCTGAAGCAAAAAGCTAACGTTAGCCTAAACAAACTACACCACGGCCGCATGAGCGCGAGAATACACAACGAGGCTGTGAAAGCGGACTAGTAGGCGTGATGGCGTTTTTGTAGTCTCATTTAGCCACTTGTTAGCAACCGTCTTTTTTGAGACACTTACAAGCTTCCAAATTCACGTGAGGGGTATTTACTGACCTATTTTAAAATCTATTAAGCGTGAGTTAACCACATACCTTATTTCAGGCATCTAACCAAAAAAACATTAAAAGAACAGGAAGTGCAAATAATGCCAACTAATTTCCTGCATTTAGGACTCATTCCTGCAGCACTCAATTGCATGTGTGAAAGCATTTGAATGAAGCCGTATGTGGCTCCATGGGAGCGGTGTGAATTCTGATATGCTGCCTCAAGTGATGTCACTCGAGGCAGTGTCGGTTGGGGCTGAAGACTACGAGTTGGAAAATGAAAGGAAAGAAAAGTGGAGGTGTGGCGTTAGAAAGAAGTGAGCTAGCCGCTACTAGCCTAACACGTTTCCGACCAAGCTGGTCAGCTGCATTGTGGGTATTTGCGGGAAACAAGAAGAATGTGTGGAATAAAAAAAAAGATCTCTCTGGTTCTGCTGTAGTGATTTTGACCCATTATTTAAAAACTGTCCATCAGAGTGTAATGCTGGATCTGTGCAGGGCTCTCACACATAGCTCAGTGGTTTAGTCCAGGGGTCCCCAGACCCCCCTTCAAAGGGTCGCAAGATAAACCGGAGAGGTCGTGAGGTGATTGATGAGGTAAAAAAAACTTTACCTCTTTAGGCCTGAAATTGTTATCTAAATGCAATCGGCACTCGTCTAGAGGATAAATTTGTCTTTGTGGTAACAACTTGTATCTAAAACATGACGAGTCCCAACTACACCACTTGTTTTTGTAATGCGCTGACAAGACCAAATGACTAATTGTGAATTATTTATGAAAATCCTAATCTGAACCCTCGTAATTTCAGCTGTCAGATACAGGAAGAAGGATGGAATATAGCGGAGTATATTAAGTAACATGAAAATAAAATATCTGAAAGTAGCAGTGCCACAAAACTTGTAGTGTATTTTACCAATACTTGAATATATGTACTTAGCTACTCTCCACCACTGAATGCTATTCAGCACATGATCACCAGAGAGTGCACTATCGCTCTGCTCAGTGCAGCGACCACCTTTAACAGCATTTCTGCTGTCACAAATAATATTTGATCAATCAAAATGTTTGACGCCCGGAAGATCTCCTTTGGATATTAACAACAAGGTAAATTCTAGTAATGAATGCATACTCGCTACAATGCATAATGTGTTTACCTTCTAGCTTTCATATGAACAATAGGGCTATAACCACTATGGGGAAGGATTATAATTTGTCTGTATTATGGGATGAGTAATGCTGCTCTTTTATGTGTTGACTAAGTTGTCTTTACAAACCAAACAGGTTACATATTGCATCACTGAGATGAGACCCGTTTCCTCTCTTCTCTCTCTCTAAGTGTGTGTGTGTGTGTGTGTGTGTGTGTGTGAGAGAGAGAGAGAGAGAGAGAGAGAGAGAGAGAGAGAGAGAGAGAGAGAGGGAGAGAGAGAGAGAGAGAGAGAGAGAGGTGGGTAGTGTTGGCCGCCCAACTCAAGCTGTGCCATTCGGTGCGCGGAACAGCCTGAAGAGCAAACGTTTTTACGCACCGAAATAATGGACTTCACCTCTGGTTAGTGGGATTTTGTGTCACTTCCAACATTACAGGGTACATATTTCATTCTGTCAAACATTTTGAGTAAAATGTGGACAGTTCCGAAGCCCAAATACAGAACTGGTTCGTGCGCCGAGGGGGAGATTGCTGTGAACATCGGCGGAGTCCGAGTGGTGCTCTTCGGGGATGTGTTGAACCGCTACCCGGAGAGCAGGCTGGCGGAGTTGTTGAACTGCTCCACTCAGAACCATGAAGTCATCTCCTCGCTCTGCGACGACTTCGACCCGGGCAGAAAAGAGTTTTACTTCGACCGAGATCCCGACGCCTTCAAGTGCATCATCGACGTTTACTACTTCGATGAAATCCACATCAAACCCGGCATTTGCCCCATCTGTTTCATCAAGGAGATGGAGTTCTGGAGAATCGACCAGGCGGTTTTGGACGAGTGCTGCAAAAGCTACCTGAGCGAGAAGGAGGAGGAGCTGACGGAGATCGCGAACAAAGTGAAAGTGATTCTGGAGGACCTGGAGGTGGATCGGTGCATCACGCGCACCCAGCGGTGCCAGAGGTCCCTGTGGAGGCTGATGGAGAAGCCCGGTTCCTCGCGTCCGGCGCGCGTCATCGCCATCGTGTCCTTCCTCTCGGTCCTGGTCTCGGCGGTGGTGATGTGCGTGGGCACCATCCCGGAGCTCCAGGTGGCGGACGCCGAGGGAAAGCTGGTGGAGCACCCATTCTTGGAGGCGATCGAGACCACCTGCATGTCGTGGTTCACCGCGGAGTACCTGCTGCGTCTCGCCTCCTCTCCGAACAAGCTGCACTTCGCGCTCTCCTTCATGAACGTCGTGGACTTCATGGCCATCGTGCCTTTCTACGTGGTCCTGTCCCTCACCTACCTCGGCACCTCGTCCATGATGGAGTTGACCAACGTGCAGCAGGCTGTCCAGGCGCTCCGCATCCTGCGCATCGCGCGCATTTTCAAGCTGGCGCGCCACTCCTCCGGGCTGCAGACCCTGACCTACGCGCTCAAGAACAGTCTGAAAGAGCTGGGCTTGCTCCTCATGTACATGGGCGTGGGGATCTTCGTGTTCTCGGCGCTGGCCTACACCATGGAGCAAAGCCACCCGGAGACGCTGTTCCGGAGCATCCCGCAGTCTTTCTGGTGGGCCATCATCACCATGACCACGGTGGGCTACGGGGACATCTACCCCAAGACCACGCTCGGCAAGTGCAACGCGGCCGTGAGCTTCCTGTGCGGGGTGATAGCCATCGCCCTGCCCATCCACCCCATCATAAACAACTTCGTGGTGTTCTACAACAAGCAGAAAGTGCTTGAGACCGCGGCGAAGCACGAGGTGGAGCTGATGGAGCTGAAGTCGGGCAGGGACGCGCGCAGGAAAAGCAGGGATTGAGATGCGGACGCGGACGCACCAGAGAGCCGAGTAAAGACTTTTGCTGCGACTTCATTCCTGAGGAAGACATGAAGCTTAGGAGTGAAAATAAAAAAAAAGTCTTTAAACACACGAAGCCAAAGTTCATTTATAAAATCCGGTATAAAATCCGGACCTTGCCATTAAGACAATGAGACATTTGTCATGGCCACACACATTGGGACATCTCCATGCAGTGGCACCTGTACATAGCACGTTGTCTTTACACAGCGGTGTCGTGTCTGTTGCTGGGTCGACTGTGCCGCGCGCTGCTGGTTATTTTGTTCATTACTCTCGCTGTTGTGAAGGCTGTTGTTATCGTTGAATTAAAAGTGCATGCTTTGGAAACACTGGTGCTCATTAAAGCGTCACATTTAACCCGCTAACTAAGGTGGAGAAAGTTTCCCCAATTTCAACAGTAAGGAGTAAAGCAGACTTTTTTTGTTGTTGCTTTGGATGACAGCAAACAGCAGGTTGGATGTGTTATATAATTAGCTTTCAGTGCTTTGGTGGCAAATGTATGAGGTAGGGATTTAGATTGGAACAGATAGATAGATAGATAGATAGATAGATAGATACTTTATTAATCCCGCAAGGGGACATTTTTTTCACTACAGGGTTGGTGCTGCTATCATTTTAAGAAATACATTAAATTAGATGAGTTATAAATATGAGTAAAACCGAGTCATTACTTGCAGCTAGATTATGCTAAAGTTGATTGTAGACAAATGTCTTGTGCTCATATTTTGTGTTGTTCTGTGCCCTTTGTGTCTGGCTGACCCGAGAGGGCAGATGTGATTATTAATTCCCTCAGGACCATGGATGGATTACGGAGCACAGGCCCAGGGGCCCAAAGTGTGAGGGGCCTCCCGGGACTTCAGCTGCAATATCTCACTCAAAAAGATATTATGCATTTTGATCCAGGAAGAGATTAAAATGACAAAGATGACATAAAATGACTACAAAGAAACATAATACACCTACAAAGATAACAAAACAACTACAGAGAGAAACACAACAACCATGAAAAAGGGCAAAACCACCTCACAGAGACACAGGATCAATACAAATAGACACAAAGCAGCTACAAAGAGACTCGAAGAAACAAAACAACTACAAAGAGACCAAAACAACTACAAAGAGACCAAAACAGCTGCAAAGAGACTACACAATGACTGAAAAGGGGCAGAACAACTTCAAAGAGACACAAAATGTTTACAAAGAGACACAAAACGACTTCAAAGAGATGCAAAACGACAACAAAAAGACCAAAAGAATTACAAAGTGAAACAAAACCACTACAAAAAGACACAAAAAGATCAAAACAACTTCAAAGTCCGCCCATGGTTTGGACAGATAGGAAAATCATTTTTTTGTGGTTTCTCATTTATTAATCCAGTAGTCCAGGAGACATCGAACCCAACCTGACATTAACCACAGGTGACTACTGAACAGTTGCTAATGACATCCACTATCTCAGAACAAATATTCAGTTCCAATATCTTTGCTGAGGTTCAAAAGTAAAGTGTGTGTGTCTTCTGAATGTTCCATTCATGTCAGCATGCTTTACTTCAAAGTAGTTGTAGGACAAAAAACAATCTATCTTTATGGATGCAAGCTATGTGACATTTTTAAGACTTGCTAAAGTTTCACACGTTCTTTTTTGATGAAAAGATACTTAGTTTGAGTGTTGAGGTTGACTGTACAGAATTGAAGGAGTGCTTTTTGTCCAAAGGGCATTCACTTGCCAAAAGATATGGAGTGATGATGGATGACCTGTTTGAAATAAAAATGATGTGCTCCCATTATAAAAAGCTTTTTTTTCCTCCTTTCTTTTTAAAGATCAGTTTTGAGAAGTAATATAAAAGATCGTGATCTGACCACTGATTCTAGGTAATTATACATAACCGTGCATCATAACCGCATCATGTGTTTTGTGTGTAATAACTTGTAAAGTAACTAGTTGCTAAAACTGTCAAATGAATGGAGTAAAAAGTACAATATTTACATAGGATAAAAAAAGAGAATAGTTGGACCAACTTAATTGAATTACTTCAATTGGTAACACACAAATTAATTAAGTTTTCTCAAATTAAGTTGACAAGTTAGATTAACACAATTGAAGAAGCATTAAATGGAAGTCAACTAAAGTACTGCAAGGCAAGAGGCCACGACCTTTTTGTAAACTCACTCTCGTTTAAAGAAGTGAGTCTGTGTTTCTTCCTGCTCACTCAGCTGCCTCTCCGTGTCGTATTGTTTCTTCCTGCAGCCGTCTTGTATGAACAACTAGATCCTGTTCCACTAAGAAGAGGTCGGTGTTTGCTGCATGAGGGAATGCCGCCGTTGACCCTGTGAAAACACATTTCATAAGTGGCTGCCCGCAGAAGCTCCTGTGCGTGATGCGATCCGAGACGGTGGTTTGTGAGAAGCCGCCGTCCCCGGCGGGGGGAACACTTCAAAGTAAAAGGCCGCAGACGCCCACACACCGAGACACTCAGAAACGCTCCCCCCTCCCTCTCTCCCTCTGTCCTCCAACCAACACCCCCCTATTCCCCATCCCCCCCACTGCGGCCTGCCTCACACCTCCTCGTGCTGCGGCTCGGAGATGATGAGCTGTCAGCCCCGACTGGTTGAGAGTCGGGCTTTTTTATTATTATTCCACCCTGAAAAAAAAGGGGGCAAAGAGAGGGGCTCATTCACCAACACCCAAGTGCTGACATGAAAGATGCATGCGAGGATGAAGGGACGTTGACTGACATTGACTTTAACCAGATATAGCACTCACTATATGTCATGCCTCAGCGACCATTGCGGATTGACTCAGTGTCTCCTGCTGCGCCGCACGGACACACACAGGTTGAATGGGTAAGTTGCTGACCGCAGTGCGAGACAACTTGAAAGAAATGTGCAGCTGTCGCGTGAAACATCCACGCGGCGTCTGTGCAGGCTTTCTCTCCATGGCGACCTGTAAACAGAAACCGCATCAAGGACCCAGGAACCTCCTCGTCGATACCTGGCCTCCCCTCAGAGTGCTTTGATGCTTCGCAGGAGAGGCCTCCCACGATCCCCGCAGTCCCAGAGAGCTCATGTGTCCGGGAGGAGGATTTGATGGTGAATAGGGTTTCGATTGATGAATGGTTTAATACTGACAATTAGTTCTTTCTTATACTGAGTTCCCACTGGTCGTATAGCAGCGTGGGCGTGTGCACGGGGAGGTTTAGAGCGTTTAGAGGGAAGTCTTTCCTTCTTGATTGTGATCACAGTGGAAAGCAACACACCAAAATAAACTGAAATTCAATGAGTAAAGTTTTCCAAGATCGAGATTTAAAGACGGAGCTCCAACAGAGCTGCCCAAAGAATCTATTAGTGGCATAACATGTCCATACATGACAAATGAGAAAGAAAATATCACAAATCACAACACCAGCAGTGAGCAAAGAATTGGACTGATAATGTGGATAAGCTTGTCGCTATTCTCACCACAATCTTTTCATTCAGTAAATCTTCAGGCCTTACAAAACATACAGTCGGAGTCTCTAAACGCGGCACAAAGCCACCAACAAATCCTGTTAACCAACGATTATCAGTGTTTAAAAAAGGCCATTTAAAAAAACTAAAATATTTTGTACTTTATATTCTCTTTGTTCAATTCAATTCAATTCAATTCAATTCAATTCAATTCAATGAATTTTTGTATAGCCCAAAATCACAAATTACAAATTTGCCTCAGAGGGCTTTACAATCTGTACACACTGACATCCTCTGTCCCAGAACCTCTCATCAACTCAGGAAAAACTCCCCCAAAAAAAACCCTTTCAACAGGGAGAAAAATGGAAGAAACCTTCAGGAGAGCAACAGAGGAGGATTCCTCTCCCAGGATGGACAGAGTACAAAAATAGATGTCATGTGTACAGAATGAACAGCATAACAGAGTTACAACACGTTCAAGTCACAGGACAGAAATGATTCATGTAATAATAGCAGTAGGTGTTGGGGAGGACCACAGCAGGACGCAGGACCAGGGTCCAGATTTAACCACGATCCATAGAAACCTGCGAGGCGAGAAGGCACAAAGACTTCGGGGATGGAGCAGAGTTAGTAATGTGCATTAATGGTGTGACGGCCCCTGCCTGTAACGCCGTTACGTGTCCCTGTGTCCCTGAATGTGCCACAGGAACGTGGGTGTGGCCAATCACAGGATGCCGAGGACCTGGTCCTGGAGCCTAGGGAATAAAAGCCCTACTCCAGGATTGCTCTGTCTCTCTCTCTACGGCTCATGACTTGGTTTGGTCTTCCTTGGTTTCCGCTGACAACACCCCACACTTCATCATGCTCACGCATTCACATTTACATTACTGATGTTACTGATTGACACACTCCACACTTATAGTATTTTCTTCACTTGAGCATAATAAACACCTTTAATTTGCTGTGTCCTTTGCGTATTTGTCATGGCCTCAGAGCTGGGTTGTGACAATGGTGCATGAATTCATACAGAAGGAAAATAGAGAAGAATGTGCGTCAGTGGGGTCACGGCAGGAACCAGGAGGCAGGACCAGGGTCCAGATGCAACCACGATTCCGTGGGGAAGAAGTAGAGTTAGTAATGTGCATTGATAGAACATGAATTCATACAGAAGGAGAGAGAGAAAAGGATAGAGGAGCTCAGTGTATCCTAAGTTGTCCCCCAGCAGTCTAGGCCTGTAGCAGCATATCAAGGGGCTGGAAAGAATGAACCAGGGGGCAAACCTGAGCCAGCCCTAACTATAAGCCCTATCAAATTCAGTTCAAGTTCAATTCCTAGTTTAAGTTTGGAGGGAAGTGATTGACAGGCTTGAAGGGACGAGTTTCCTTTAGGTTCCTGAAGGAGTGTAGTCCGTAGTGAGAGTCCATGCAGGCAGTTGGCTGCGTTGGCTTCATGGAAGCCGGCAGACACCAGAGGTTATGTCCTTCATGGCGTCATTCATTTGGCAAATGGCTTAGAGTTTGACAAAACAACACTTGCTTTGATTAACGCAAGCCATATATGTTGGTGATTTATGGTAAAAAAAGACTACAGCACAGAAGAGAAGAACATATACCTATTTTGAAAAAGGAGGTGAAACCATGGACGGGATGGAGCACATGCGTCCTCTTGAGCAGTGATTCTCAACTGGTGGGTCGCGACCCACCCCATTTTCACAGGCCTTTGCCTGGGCAAAAAGAAAATTGGATTACATTTTTTTAATTTTTTTATCCTGTGGTTTTATTTTGAAGGGGATTTTTTATGCAGCGGAGTGTCCTCTATTCACACTTTTTTGCCGGCTCTTGTTTCGACTTGTTTTGCATTTGTCCCTCCATGTTTTCAGCAGCATTGCTGCTATGTTCCAGACACTCATTGTTTGAGTTTTTCAAGGCGACAGTGATTGACAGGTGATGACAGGGGGCGTGTGCCAGGTTGGGTCAAACCATCCTGATATGGGGGAGACTCTGGGTTTTTAGGATAATGAAATTGAATAGCTTACTGAATATAAAATTCAGCTTATGAACTTACACTTATATTTTATTGAAAATGTATTAAATAAATATTTTTAAAGGATTTTTGAATCGATGCTAATTTTGAATATATATTTTTTTAAATCTTCACGTACCCCCGCCATTTTACAGCATAGAAGAACACCGTGACCCGCGAAATTAGTTTTCTAATCAAACATGGCAAAACGTAAGTACGAAAATGTTCCTTGATTTGGGTCGCGGTTTGTCATTAAGGGGTGATGGTGGGTCCCACAGCCAGACCAGTTGAGAACCACTGCTCTTGAGGATTGTCTCACTCGTTCCTTAGAATTCTCATTTCACTACATCACTAACCAATGGATGGAACTGAACAGTTTGGTCACACGTGCACGAGACGGAGGTGGAGGTAATAACACTTTTGTTCAAGGGGTGATGTGCTGGTGTTGTTATGCCGCCCCCAAAGTGAGCCAAAATAAATCAGCTAATGCAGGTTTAAGTGAACTAAGAGGCTACTGGCAACCTGGTGGTCACCTGGGAGACCCAGAACACCTTCTGCTGAGGGCCCCAAACACTCTTTGGCCAGTCCTGGGCCAGGTTAAAAGGTCAGCTGGACCAACATGGCTCAAGTGCTTTTTTCTGTAGCTAGTAGCACCTGAGCTCTAGTGTCGTAAAGAAACTAATATTTGTTAGAGTGAAAATATTTCAAATATAAATGTGATTCTGACTATAGATTTTTATGTCAGTAAAAAATCCCATGAACGCAGCACTGCTTGGCAGCGGACTCTTACATGCCAGATGCCAGTATGTAAATATGCAACATGTCTGCCTGTAGAGTGTCTTCCACCTTAAGGGGAATAAAAAAAAGACATATAATATTACGCGATGTATGTGATCGCAACAAATGGCAGTGCCAGCAGCATGACATTTAAAATGTCTGCCAGTCAAACCTATTGCACTACAAAAACCGAAATAACACAATATCCCACTTCGCTTTTTCTTTCGCCCTCTCTCTCTCAAAAAGAAGAAGAAAAAAAGAAGAACGAATCTCCTTCCCCACAGTGGTCTTCTGTTGTCATGGCTCCAGTCTTTAAATAACAGTCTCACTCTCAGCATTCTGCCTCGGCGAAAAAGCCTTTTTTTTTGCTTTTTTTACGCCGGACTGCCACATTGAATGCACTCGGCTCCGTTCATTGTAATAGATTTAATAGAGCAACAGGGTGCCTCTCTTCAAACCTTATGCACGTCAGAGGAATGACTCACCACAGATATTTTGAGGTGAAGCAAGGTTGGACATTGGAAATGGTGGAGGTAGTTTGAATTACTTGAAATCTGATCAAGTCCTCATGTAATAAGATTCCATCCGCTTGGCCGTGTATCAAGCTTGGCACTGGGGACGAATTACAACACGCAGACACAACACCTATTTCACGCTTGCATCCAAAATTCTCATCAGGAATTTAAATCACTGAGTCAGTGCAACACTTTCATGGTTAACGAGCGACCGCGGGATCTGGTGTGGTGGGTGGCGGCGGTGCTTTGCAAAAACCACGGCGAGTATAAAAAGTTAGGATATGATGGAACAGTGTCCTCAGTCGTCACATAGGCTGAATTACTGATGACCCTTTTCAAGCCTTAATCAAGCCCTGATGCTTATTGTATTATGTCCGACAGCATGTGAACCTGCAACGTATCCTCATACAACGGTTCCTATAATATCTTATGAAAAATTACTCCTCATTTTTAGTCTTTTCAAAATAGACTTCCGTCTTCACGGGAAACAACTCGGTTAGGTTTAGGCAACATAACTACTTAGTTAGGTTTAGGACTAGATCGTGGTTTGGGTTAAAATAATCACGGAAGTGCCGTTACTGAAGTACGCCTTTAAGTTGAAGCAGACAAGTTTATTAAATAAAAACTACATTTAATGTGATGAACAGCAACTGTTTCATATCAAAACAGCATACAGATCTGTTCTCAACACCGATTATCTTCAAAGATGAGATTAGTTGAGTAATTTAATAAAATAAAATAAAGTTTACGAGGAAATTTGGCATCATTGATTTATTATAAAACCTTCTGTTGGAGTCATTGTCATGGTTAGTGAGTAGATATGTGCAGCAAGGCCGCTTGGTTTGGAATGTCTGATGAACTAAAGAGTATGCAACCAGTGCTGGTGTATTTCTGGTGAGGACCCTGCATCATAAAATCATCCCTAATTACAATACTGATGTATTGTGTGGAGAGGGCCTAAAAACTAACTAAGCTTCATTCAAAATGAATGCAAACATATAAAGCACAGCAGTCGCCATGGCGATCTGAACTTGAGTCAGCGTGGGAGGAGCCAGAAGTTTTAAGCGCTTTGATGACACCATGGAATGTTATGACATCATCATCGTGAGGTTTATTTGTCTATATATAGAAGTGATCCTTCTGTTTTCAGTCAGTCCCAACCAACCTTTTGATTGAGACAACTTTGCGACAGAGACGGAATTTTTAACTGAAACAAGCCATTGTGACAGAGAAGGATTTTTTAACTGAAACAAACCATTGTGACAGAGAAGGATTTTTAACTGAAACAAGCCATTGTGACGGAGAAGGATTTTTTAACTGAAACAAACCATTGTGACAGAGAAGGATTTTTTAACTGAAACAAACCATTGTGACAGAAAAGGATTTTTTAACTGAAACAAACCATTTTGGAGATAATAGGATTTTCTAACAGAAACAAACCATTTTTGAGAGAAAAGGAATTTATTTTCAACAGAGACAAACCACAGAGATAGTCATAACTGTTCATCAGTGACAGACTGCATCTACACAAGTTGTGTACACTAGAATCTACAAGCTACAATATGCAGCAGGGTAGAAACAACAGGAGGCCTCAGGGCCCGAGGAACACGGAGGATCTAGCCAGACAGATGAATTACTCCGCAGGAGCCTTCCCAATTACTCTGCAGAACTCAGCAGAACAAAACTGCTCGGAGCCTAATTCATGGAAGGAGCTCAAGAAAGAACTGGAGGAGGCTAGAGAGCAGGTGGCCCGTCAGAAGAACCTGAAGGAATTCTTCATTAACAAAGAGAAGGCCACGCGTGGAGAACTGGAGAAGCTGAAGAAGGCCAGTGACCCAGAGACCATGAACACCATGAGGATCGCCACTGAAGTTCGAAGCAGCATCAAGACAAAGAAGAAGAAGGTGCTTCAGTCTGAATTTGAAGACCTGAAAGTGGCACACATCATCAGCCAGCAGAAGTTCGAAGCAGAGCTCGAGCTTGAGAGAGAAACAAATCGTTCTCTCCAGCAAGAACTTGAGCAGCTGAAACTCCAACATCAGACCAACCTTAGCAATGACAACCAGCTCAAGGTTGAAACCAGAAAGATGTCCGAGGACCTGGAGGCCACAAAGCAGCAGATGGCTGTAAAGGACACGCTGGTTGACCAGATGAAGGAAGAGATTCAGAACCTATGGGAAAACGCCTCTGAGAAAGAGAAGACGTTTTTCAAAGACTTTGAGGACTTGCAAGAAAAACAGGCCTCAACCAACCAGGACCTGGTCACTAAGCTCCAGGCTGAGGAGGAGATCAGTCAAAGATTCCAAACAGAACTCATCCAGCTCAAAGAAGAGCACCAGGATAAGATCAGGCTGCAGGAGAAGGAGAAGGAGGATCTTGCAAAGGAGGTGGAAGAGCTGAAGACAAAGCTGCAAAGTGCTGAAGCTCTCAGCTGCTGCCAGGAGGAGAAGGTCACGCAGCTTACCATCGAACTGCAGAGACAGGTGACCAAAACCGACTCTCTCCAGATACAAGTGGAGACAATTAAGCTTGTACAGGAAAAAAACAGCGCCCTGGACAAAGAAGTAAGGGAGCTCAAAGTGGCTCACGCGATCAGTCAAGAAACATTCTCAGCAGAGATCAAGGTTGAAAAAGATCAAAGTAAAGCTCTCCAAGAAGAACTTGAGAAGCTGACACTTTTAAACTTAATCAATCTGAGGTATGAAACTGAGCTCGAGGCAGAAAGACAAAACAGTGACAGCCTTCAGAAACAGCTTGACATAGAGACACAGACCAACACTGAAAAGGCCAAGGAGGACCTAGAGGCCACAAAGCAGATGATGGCTGAGAAGAAAAGTCTAGAAGAGGAGATCAGGACCCTGAAGGACAACGCTTCCGAGAAAGAGAAGACGTATTTCAAAGACTTGGAGGACCTGAAAGAAAAACAGGCCTCAACCAACCTAGAGCTGGTCACTAAGCTCAAGGAGATGGTCGACCAGGGCCTTCAAACTGAACTTCACAATGTCAAAGAAAAGAACCAAGACGAGACCAGGAATCAGGAGAAGTGTGCCATCTCTGATATACCAGATGTTGGGCAGCTGAAAGGCTCCGAGGGCAAGAAAAAACAAAAACTCTCAGCCTGGAAAAAATTGAAACGTTCCATGGGTTTAAGTACGAATCCGGGACGTATTGTGATGTAATGTAATGTGTTGTAATGTGTTGTAATGTATTTATTGTAACATAATATGATATATTCTGTATTTGATATGATAATAAAATATAATATATATTTGATATTATATAATAAAATCTATATTTTATATAATACAAACTATATTTTATATAACAAAATCTATTTATTATATAATAAATTCTATATTTTATAAAAGAAATCTATATTTTATATATAAAATCTAAATATCATAAAATATAATAAAATCTATATTTATATAATATAATAAAATATTCAATATATTTAATATTATATAATAAAATCTATATTTTAGATAACAAAATCTATCTATTATATAATAAATTCTATATTTTATAAAAAAAAGAAAAGAAAAGAAATTATAAAAAAAAGATATATATTATATATAAAAAAAAAAGATATATTTACAACTTGTGTAGACTGCATCTACACAAGTTGTGTACACTAGAATCTACAAGCTACAATATGCAGCAGGGTAGAAACAACAGGAGGCCTCGGGGCCCGAGGCACACGGAGGATCTAGCCAGACAGATGAATTACTCCACAGGAGCCTTCCCAATTACTCCGCAGAACTCAGCAGAACAAAACTGCTCGAGCCTAATTCATGGGAGGAGCTCAAGAAAGAACTGGAGGAGGCTAGAGAGCAGGTGGCCCGTCAGAAGAACCTGAAGGAATTCTTCATTAACAAAGAGAAGGCCACGCGTGGAGAACTGGAGAAGCTGAAGAAGGCCAGTGACCCAGAGACCATGAACACCATGAGGATCGCCACTGAGGTTCGAAGCAGCATCAAGACAAAGAAGAAGAAGGTGCTTCAGTCTGAATTTGAAGACCTGAAAGTGGCACACATCATCAGCCAGCAGAAGTTCGAAGCAGAGCTCGAGCTTGAGAGAGAAACAAATCGTTCTCTCCAGCAAGAACTTGAGCAGCTGAAACTCCAACATCAGACCAACCTTAGCAATGACAACCAGCTCAAGGTTGAAACCAGAAAGATGTCCGAGGACCTGGAGGCCACAAAGCAGCAGATGGCTGTAAAGGACACGCTGGTTGACCAGATGAAGGAAGAGATTCAGAACCTATGGGAAAACGCCTCAGAGAAAGAGAAGACGTTTTTCAAAGACTTTGAGGACCTGCAAGAAAAACAGGCCTCAACCAACCAGGACCTGGTCACTAAGCTCCAGGCTGAGGAGGAGATCAGTCAAAGATTCCAGACAGAACTCATCCAGCTCAAAGAAGAGCACCAGGATAAGATCAGGCTGCAGGAGAAGGAGAAGGAGGATCTTGCAAAGGAGGTGGAAGAGCTGAAGACAAAGCTGCAAAGTGCTGAAGCTCTCAGCTGCTGCCAGGAGGAGAAGGTCACGCAGCTTACCATCGAACTGCAGAGACAGGTGACCAAAACCGACTCTCTCCAGATACAAGTGGAGACAATTAAGCTTGTACAGGAAAAAAACAGGACCCTGGACAAAGAAGTGAGGGAGCTCAAAGTGGCTCACGCGATCAGTCAAGAAACATTCTCAGCAGAGATCAAGGTTGAAAAAGATCAAAGTAAAGCTCTCCAAGAAGAACTTGAGAAGCTGACACTTTTAAACTTAATCAATCTGAGGTATGAAACTGAGCTCGAGGCAGAAAGACAAAACAGCGACAGCCTTCAGAAACAGCTTGACATAGAGACACAGACCAACGCTGAAAAGGCCAAGGAGGACCTAGAGGCCACAAAGCAGATGATGGCTGAGAAGAAAAGTCTAGAAGAGGAGATCAGGACCCTGAAGGACAACGCTTCTGAGAAAGAGAAGACGTATTTCAAAGACTTGGAGGACCTGAAAGAAAAACAGGCCTCAACCAACCTAGAGCTGGTCGCTAAGCTCAAGGAGATGGTCGGTCAGGGCCTTCACACTGAACTTGACAATGTCAAAGAAAAGAACCAAGACGAGACCAGGAATCAGGAGAAGTGTGCCATCTCTGATTTACCAGATGTTGGGCAGCTGAAAGGCTCCGAGGGCAAGAAAAAACAAAAACTCTCAGCCTGGAAAAAATTGAAACGTTCCATGGGTTTAAGTATGAATCCAGGATGTATTGTAATGTAATGTAATGTGTTGTAATGTATTGTAATGTATTGTAATGTATTTATTGTAACATAATATGATATATTCTGTATTTGATATAATATAATAAAATAAAATCTATATTTGATATAATATAATAAAATATAATGTATATTTGATATTATATAATAAAATCTATATTTTATATGATAAAAACTATATTTTATATAACAAAATCTATTTATTATATAATACATTCTATATTTTATAAAAGAAATCTATATTTTATATATTAAATCTAAATCTTATAAAATATATTATAATAAAATCTATATTTATATAATATAATAAAATTTTATATAATAAAATCTATATTTATATAATATAATAAACTATTACATATTTAATATTATATAATACAACTTATATTTTATGTAATAAAATCTTCATTCTATATAATAAAATCTATATTTTATACAATAAAAACTATATTTTATATAACAAAATCTATTTATTATATAATAAATTCTATATTGCATAAACAAAATCTATATTTTATATATTAAATCTAAAGTTTATAAAATATAATATAATAAAATCTATATTTTATATAATAAAAACTATATTTTATATAACAAAATCTATTCATGATATAATAAATTCTATAATTTATAAAAAAAATCTATATTTTATTTATTAAATCTAAATTTTATAAAATATATTATAATACAATCTATATTTATATAATATAATAAAATATTATATATTTAGTACTATATAATACAATCTATATTTTATATATTAAATCTAAATTTCATAAAATATAATATAATAAAACTTTGATTTTATATAATAAAATCTATATTTTATAATCTATATAAAAAAATAATCTATATTTTATATAATATAACAGAATCTATAATTTATACAATATAATATAAATAAATATGTGAAATAACAACACTCCTCCGCGAATCGCCACCTTAACGTGGTGGAGGAGTTTGAGTGGCTCAGTGATCCTGGGAGCTATGTTGTCCGGGGGATCAGCCCTGGTAGGGCTGATGCTGAAGCCCTACCCTGGTAGGGTCTCCCAAGGCAAACAGGTCTCGGGGGAGAGCCCAGACTAAGAGCGGTTCAAAAAACCTTAAATTAATTGTATTACACAACACCTCGCCGAGGTAGCCCACAGTAGCCACCTCGGCCGGACCAGGGAAACCTAAAATAAAAAATAAGGTGACTCATAAGTGTACCTGGTACCAGAATACCCTAGGCCAGAGATCAATGATCGACTTTGTAATCGTTTTATCTGATCTGCGGCAGATTAACCCGGCTGCCATGTCTTAGCCAGAATGGGCCCGTGTCTGTAGCAGTTAAGAAATCATCGGGGCCAAATGTTACCAAATGTTGCCAAATGTTGCCAAATGTTGCTAAATGATATTTTAAAAGTCAATTTATCTTTTAAGGAAATGACTGTCAAGCTGAAATTTGTTTGCCGGGTGTAATTTAGGAGATGTTATTCAAGTTCATTGGATTTGTGTCAGTCAAACCTATCAAGTATATAATACGTATATCTGGTCCTGAAAACAGCTTTCACACTGGTTCCACTGGGAACGACCGCTAGATTACTTGTGGGGGTACTCAAGCCGTTGGTGTATTTCTGGCAGTGTCTTTGGGGAAAACACGGAGGCCTGAAATGAATAAAGCACAACATTTTTAAAAGAACTGTCTCACTTTATACAGACACTGGTGCTCTCCCTCTCTGACTTTGAAATTGAAGGCCACGGCTCCATCTTGTTAGGTGTCACCCCTCTCAGCTTTTTAAAAAAATGTTTTATTGAAAGGTTGTTTATTGAAAAGCACAGCATTTTATCGGGGTGAACTTCACTTCAAGAAATCTCAGCTCAAACTGAGTTGAACACTTCATGAATGGAGTGGGAAACACTTCAGTGTCGTTGCTTTAGATTTAACAGTCCTTCTGTCAGCAAAATCATTGATCTGGAGAATGAATCCGTAAAAAGCAGCGGGATGGTGACCTTTCAGACATCCATTTTTCTTCAGTCTGCTGCTCTGATGCGGAGGGAGCACTCAGCCTCACCCGCTCAATGACAGTTTTGCACTTTTCCTCCCCCCCACCCCCACTTGCTCACAGCTGGTAACTCCGTCTAGGTTTTAGGGCAGATCACCTCTTTCAGAGAATGTGTTTTAAAACTGTCGACGTTCTGAGACTCAGTATGTACCTGTTTTGGTTTTGTAAAGCACTTCTTGGTCAATAATACATCTTCTCTCTGCAAAGGCCAAGAGGAAGTGGGGTCATGTACTGACGTACAGTGTGTGTATGGGTTCTAAATGATGGCACACATAAGACAAGGTGAGACTCAGCGGCAGTACTCTACCAGACCTAAAAGCTAATTTAGGCAATCTATTTTGGAAGCATTTTTTTTATATTTCCAAATAGCATTCAATAAATCATATGCTCTTACAAAAAAAAAAGGAAAACAATCTGGTATCTGTGGCTGTCGCAGGCCTGTAATGAGCCCGTCCGATCCACAAAAAGATTGGATGGCCAACCCATTGGAGTCTTCCACAAGGCTTTAAGATGTCCCCATACTAATGCGCTAGGTTGAGCACTGCGAGTACTAACAATAACTTCATTCATACGTTCATTATGATAACGTTGGGTGTTTCTTACATGAGAATGAGACACAAGGCGGTTGGATCCAGCAAGTGCCCCTCTCCCCAGCACTTTCCTCGTGAACCCGTCCTCGGCCCAATCTCAATCTCCACCCTAAACCCTCAAACCCTAAACCCTCAAACCCTGAACCCTTAAGGACTCACTGACGTCACCTGTTAAGTGGTTGAGTGTGAGAGGCTGTGAGGGCTTGAAATGGTGTAAATACTAATGGGACAGCACTTTGCTGCAACATACCACGTTACCATGACAACGTCAAAAAAATATTGTGTACAATTGTGGGTATTTATTTAATACTTTTTACTCCCTGATTTGAACGTCTTCCAGACTCTTTTCTCACAAGATGAGATATCATTTAAAATAATCTATTGACTCGTTTTTGTCAAAACAGCTTCAATAACAAAACGAAATGTTTGATGAATAAATATTTTTAACATATATAATCTCTGCTTCCATTCCTCTGATTTCATGTGTTTCCATGTCCCATCTTTAATCCTTAATGTTGTTGTAAATGTAATTTATCGGGCTGAACACCTACGTGCCGTCCTCTTTGTTTACCTTTTTTTTTACAGCTCCATGTGTCCATTGGTAATGGCGTGTTTAACGTCACATTGCTATGAATTGTGGGTAATTGCCTTTTAATGCTGACTTACGGTAAGGGTTCATAAAGGGCTCAAAATGTCTGCCAGAGAGCCCTCAAGCACTCAACGATTTGACAATGGGACAGAACTAAACCCTCACGGACTTCACGGGTATACTTCAAGTATGCAGTGTAAAAATGCCTTAGGCCTAAAGGAACAGTTTGTAACATTTATGGGGATTAATTGTCAGAAATGTAATATAATATTCATAACTATGTTTTCATTAGTGTATAAATTACCTGAAACTAAGAATCGTTAAATTATATTTAGCTTAGAAAAAGCCAATATCTATATAGGGAGCGGGTCAGCCATGTTGCACCGCCATGTTTCTACAGCAGCCCAGAATGGACAAACTGCCTTTTGCGTTTTTTTTATGTTAGCTAAAGGTAGGGATAGCTATCAAAAATATCAATTAACTTCATATAGTGACTTTGCTGTTGTAAACATCACTGTTGCTGCTCTACAATACAATATTTATTTGTATTTAACATATAAATAACTTCTAATCCTGAATTCTGAATTTATTTGTTTTTAAAGTTTGATATATGTTTATAAAAGCATTTTTTTGAGTCATGTAGAAGAGCAGAGTATTGATAAGAGCAGCTCCTTGTAGTAATGAAATCCTGAAGATACAGATCCCTACCTGAAGGCCACCATAGTTCTTCGACGCGCTCGGAAAGGGAGGTGTGAGCGGAGGGGCATGTTGGTGTTTGCAATCTGCAACCTCGCCACTAGGTGCCACTAAACCTCACACAAGGTTCCTTTGCGCTAACGGTGGCTACGTCTGAATCCTCAGATATATGCTACAGCAGTTTAGAAGCCGAGGAGCTATCACCATATTGTGCATGTTTTTTGTTCAACGTAGTTCAACAAATCAAATGAGACAGTTTATTATCTCCTAAGAAATTAGTACTCCCTCACCCATAACAGACACATAACTTTGTGATTCTTGAGAAAACCCAACTGAGGATAATGTGTTCATAGCACAAGTATTCTGGGCTGTACGCCTTTTTGAATATCGTTGAGGACATGAGGGAAACTCAATCATATGGTTGAACTAGCTTCCTATTCACATCCATTGCTTTCTTGCAAATTGCTCTTTAAAATGTCACCCGGCTTCAGAGCTTCTGCGAGCATGCAAAATCTTTCTTTAAGGGAGGGATGGGAATATTTAGGAATATTTTAGTCCATAGTGTACTTTTGGCCATATGTACATTGGTGCATTTCCTGCTCTCTGAATGCCTGTTCACATACACCTAAATGTAAAGCTGATTGGGAAGAGTACTTTTAATATCACCTCTACTTACATATTCCCACTGTTATATTGGGTGCTGTCCTCTGCACCCTTTTTTATTATTATTATTATAATTATTTTTTTACAGCTATATACTTGTATTAGATGAAGGCAGGATCAGGAGGAAGCCAGTGATTAATTAGTGTGTGTTGCATGTCTGGGACGCCGTCCATTAGGAAAGAGAATGCAAAATACATACATTTTTCTCTTTAAAAATGTATTTGAAGTAATATTAAAATGCTCAAACAGTTTATTTGTAATTCGAATGCTCATTTAAAATACTTAATAATAATTTATTTTACTTTGAACAGAGTATTTCTACACTCTGGTAATTGTTACTTTAACTTGTGATACTGAAACACAGAGCTGCAGAGTCAGTGTCGGTTCATCACTGCAAGTGACCCCTTTCACATATACAGTAGTCACTTGATCCATTAATATAAGATATTCATCATTGCAGCTGTGAAGTTCCACTTTTCATTCCATCATTGAAACTCAAAAAGGACTGAAAAATGTCTCTGAACAGGAGACGTTACATCCAACTCGATTGTAACTGCAGGCAGAATGTGAAAACATTTAGAAAGTTGTTTAAAATGTGGAAGATATTCCAAATCAAAGACAGAATCATACCTCTATTTTCGATGCAGAGTTCTTGTAACATTCTTAAAATTTAAGACATTTTTTGAAAAATAGTGTAATAGTTTGGTTAAGCTTAAAAAGTTGCAATCCATCTGTGGTGAGAGTTAATCCTGCCGTCTCAGTACTACTTGTACTACTTGTGGGGATACATGTGGACTTGCTGTAACAGGTCGCGGTGGGAAGTCTCTCTGGAAACTGATGACTGCGCTGGAAACCTTCTGACAAGTTTAGCTTCAGATGCACTGCAGCTTTTGAATAAACCCGCTGTGCTGGGTTCTCCAAGAAAATGTAATCAAAGCTAAAGAAACAGCTGAATTTTCTTACAAATATGACCATAAAAGCATTCTAAGCAGTTCTATAAATTCTATTAAGTTATGGTTTCGAAGAAGCAATGTGGGAAGCGAGTGGCAAATAATGGTTTCCTCGACAAATATTAGCAGTGCTGAACTGCTGCGGCTTGGATATTTGGCATTCTTGTCTCCGACACAATTTTCATTCCTCTCACATTATCCTATTTAAGTTTTATTCATACTTTATTCATATCTTCATAATTGTGCATCAAACACACTGCTACTGCAAAAAGGGCAATCTGTGTCCTGAAAATGTCACCATTATAAATAAATCCCTGGCAAAATTAAATCTGAAGGGATGAGAAACTGCAGGGTTAGGTGTCCAAAGTTCAGCAATGAATGAGGCGGACAAACCTAAATTATTCATGTGCTGACTACCTTTTCATTAATCTCTGAGGACTAGAAAGTGCTTCACCTCTGCATGAGTTAATAATAGCTCCTTTAAAGAAGTAAAAAGAGGTAAGGGAGTCCAAACTGCTGAGGCTTGGTGTAATACAAATCAGTGAGTACCCTTAACCTTAAGGTACTGGACATGGAAGGATTTGGAGACGGTGGGCCCTTGGGTACAAAAGTCCCTGCTACCCCCAAAAGGCTCTGCTCCCTCACTGACATAGGAACAAGACAGACTTGTTTAGCTTCTTTTTTTTGTTGTTGTTTTGTGCCTCTTTGTAGTTGATTTTGTCGTTATTTTTTTCTGTGGTCTTTGAAGTTGCTTTGTGTCTCTTTGTAGTCATTTTGACTCTCTTTGATGTTTATCTGTGACTCGGTTGGTACATATCTGTTTGAGGGACATTTTGTGGGTGAAGGCCAGGGGGGGGGGCCCTGACACCGAGAGCCCCAGGGCCTGTGCCCGGTAGGCCCGATCAGTAATCCATCCACGGGTTCTGGATATGCTGCTGTGTTTAAACACTGTGCATGTGGTGACTAGGTTGTTTCAGTTTTAAGGCAATTCATTCCAAAATTCAAGCTCAATTCTCAAAATGGCATTTCATTAAATTTCACATCATTGAGTTCCATCTCGATTTTACCTTAAATGTTTAGTCCATCACATATGGAACAATTTATATAGAATATATTGATACAGAACAAGACATTTTTTCTTTTGACACATTTAAAGAAATGCAATTTGCAATGTTGCGTGTCTGCAGTTCCCTGATCATCATAACACTCAAGATGCAAGCGGGAAAAGTCTTGAAAAGCTGAAGGAACCTATCTACTTTTGCAGATAAAACAAAATAAAAGTGTATTGACTGCGCAGCTTAATGTGCATGACCACATTAACCTCTCGTGCCTGGGAAACCGTATCCTGTGATTAAAGAATCAATTGTTGTAATCGATGTGCATTTGCAGCATTGCATCATTAGGAAAATCCTTCGTCCCAAACCACCAACATTCCTCTTATCATTTGATGTTCAATGTTATTCCTCCTCTCATTTCTGAACCTCTTTTTTTTTTTTTGTCCTCGCGTTTTCTGAGCTGTCTCTTGCGGCTAACACCCACTCAGAATTGATAAGGGCTTGAGGATTAACTTCAGAGACGCACCGCATGTGCTGGGAGTCCCCACGTCCCTCAGCTGAAGCATGAAGTCAACAAAGGACAAATCTTTGACCGCATACAACGCTGCTGGATGTCAAAGAACCACAGCTCTGTGGTAAATAAAGCTGGATTCAACACACACACAGATTTCCTCTTTACAGCCTTAATTGTTCTGGTGTGAATGAATGAATGAATGAATAGTTTTATTTTCTTGTCATTTGCCATTTACATGACTCATCCCTCACAAAACAGTTCAGACACATTAATCAACAACAAACCACATATTCCGCGAAATAAAACCAAACATTACGTAACAGCACAATATATTGACCTCATACAAATATGAACAGCCTTCATATAAAGTCCCAGGAGAAATTAAATAAATATATACACACAGCCTGTCAAGTACAAAAATAGTAACAAATTCTGAAACAAAATCCACACGCATTTGTTTATGTCAATTAAAACATTGTTTCTGATTCAGTTAAAAAATAATCCATATAATGTATTATGTATATTATGTATTGTATATAAGTATAAGATGAATGTCATTTTCCATCGCATTCAGTTTACAATACACACAGATTATTTCATCTTCAGCCACACATCTGTATAATGCAGTTTCAGTATGTAATGACAATATAACACATTATATCTGTGCATGCAATGATCACTTGCTTTTAGGAAAATTATACTCAACATATTTTTCTAAATTATAATTTTTTTTGTTTGTCTTTACAAACTACATACATTTAACCCAGACCTTGTATTTGATGGGAGTAGCTAATGCTAATACAGCTACTGTTAAATTATAGTTCACAGTATTTTTCTATGTAGATAGCCTATACTGTATACTATGTCCTTAATGCTGCATTTCATTCGGCAGAACGGGAAGAAAACCTCCCATAAGCGTTATTCCAAGATGGCCATTCCCATTACTATTCCCCTGTCAGTCACACCATTTAAATAGCATAAAGTTGCCATTTTTTATCGTGCTAAATACTGTTTTTTTAGCAAGTGAAACAGATACAAACAAACTGTGTATAGCTACATTTAAAGTACCTGAATCAATTTTATGCCAGAAATCGTGGCTGTGCAGCCATTTTGCAACGTGATCTCATAGGCAGGCATGTAAATAGCGTGACACTTTTAAACACATTCTCCACGCCATGATACATATTTTAAGCTTTTCACGTGTCATTAAATGGCACAGGGTTAACGTTGTGGAACAGCTTTCAAGGTGTCATTTAACGCCATGTTGTCAACGTCAAGCAGTAACAGTCGCAACATAACATAACTACGAAAAACACGTCACAAACATAAGTTCAAATAAGTCAACAACACTTTTGGTTTCAAACAGGACAAGAACATCGGTGTCCTAGATGAAAGTCCTGTGTTTGGTTGACCACTCCAACTTTCCATAAGCAGACTAAATGGTGTGAATTGACACACCAAAAGCAAGACCGGCGTTGTGATAGCACACTTAGTGACTTCAGAAATTGACGTGTTAGTCATCTATCATTTGGTAGGACCGCGCTGCCATTTTACCACCAGTTGGTTACCTCTTTTCACCAAATGCGAGATGTCATATCTGTCAGAAATTCGGGATACCTCAGACTTAAACTTAGGAGGCTAATGTGAAAAAATTTTGTTGTCCGTTATCAGTGTCAGTTTTTGACGTGGCGTCGTGTGCAACATACGCTTGTTGCCTGCATAATGTCTTTTCAAAATAAACTTGACTAACGAGCCATGTGGCTTCCAAGTGACTAACACGACAACTTTACTTTTAGTTTAGCACTGGACACAAACAACGGTCTCAAGTCCAGCATTTGTTTGACCCATCCATCCCTATGTGGACATGAAAAGTCACATTCCAAGCATTCTGCAGCAACCATATCATGTAATTACACACATGATCATAGTTCAGGTATCTCTCCTTACATAAGTGGATGTCCAAATGACCTTGGCGTGGTGGCTCCATTTGTCACAGGACATTCTGGAATGTGGTGAATGTCCACTGTCATTGGTCCCAATGCGAAAGCAAAAAACACTGCGCTGAATAATTTAGGACACTTTGTGTCAGACTGTGTCTCCATTCATCATCCATCATGACAATCTCAGCCACTGCCACCCAAGCCTCTTCTTTCTTTTTCTGTACTTAGAGTTTTGTTAGCAACAACAAGTAGAGGCTGCTCAGTGTTTTCATCCTGTGAGGAAACAGGTGTTCTTTACAGATGTGAGTCAAAGATGATGGTGTTTCTCAATTCTTGTTAAAAATGCCAGGAATTTGATTAGAGTTCAATTGAGCTCTACTTTGGACAATTAAATAATTTATTCTGGCACAACAATTAGTTCTCATTAAAATGATGGAGAATATTTAGGTAAGTGAATTGGCCAGGTGTGTGGAGCTTGTTGGAATTCCTCGGACAAAGACAGATATGGATACTTTTTTTGCATTTAAATCGTAGGTTTAAAGGAATATGAAAGAATAATTTCACTGTGAGAATGTTAAAGCAGCTAATTGCTGCATGGTTCAACCTGACAGAGTGAAGCAGCTCTATGTATTTTAAACTGCTTGAAAGGATAGGATTATCATCATCATCATTATATCAACAAATTTTCCCATCCTGGGCTCAGTGTGCTGAATGCATCAAATCTACAAATCTGCCAGGTTTCAGTTGGTGGGGAACAGGAGGACGCCCAATTTCCTCCACCACATAAGCAAAAAACGCGGAGGCTCCATGCATCCCAAATGGCCTGATGACAAATGCTGATGACTAAATAGCCTCATAGATCTGCACCACCTGCTTACCGAGCGAGGATTGCTGATGCCAACACCACAATGAGTTTCTGCTTAGGGACAGAAATGATTTTAACTGGCACCCTGTAGCTAGTCAGCCAACACATTCTCACTCCCAGCTCGTCCAGTAGGCTTCCCACGCTTGGTTAGTGGTCCTAAGCTTCAAACTATGAAGCTCTAGGTTCCCCTCTAGCGTTAGTTTTTGGGGGCGTGTCGGGACGCCATGCCAGTTTCCGCTCGTTACATGCATTGTGTATTTTCAAAATAAACCTCTGTCTTTACAAGAAGTTGGGTTTCAGCAACAAAAAAAATGACTATTAATCCTTGTATCTAATATTACTCTGTGTTTTACTGCTCTTGTGGCCTGGGGGAAGGCATGACTGGCCACTTTCAGTTGAACTTCGACTGAACCGCTGTCGGCTGACTCCCTTTCTGCCTCTGGGCATCCTAAAACTTATGAATTGCATGTTCCCCGGTTTCCCTGGTCCGGCCGAGGTGGCTACTGTGGGCCACCTCGGCGAGGTGTTGTATAATACAATTAATTCAAGGTTTTTTGAACCGCTCTTAGTCTGGGCTCTCCCCCAAGACCTGTTTGCCTTGGGAGACCCTACCAGGGTAGGGCCTCAGCATTTCTTAACTGATACAAGCGCCCTTTCCAGGACTCGTGAGTATCCCCAATCCCGCCCGGTGCCTCTCACCCTGGGCAACTCCAGAAAAGGACAAAACCCCTCTCCAGGAGCTTGGTTCCAGAGCCAGTGCTGTGCATGGAGGTGAGCCCAACTATATCTAGATGGTACCGCTCCAACTCCTGCACCAGCTGTGGCTCTTTCCCCACGTCCCTAGAGCTAGTCTATGCTGCCGGATATCGGCTCGCCCAGGCCCCCTGCCTGGCCCGCCGCCCGGTCTACATAGCACACAACCCCGATGCTTGTCCGTGCGGGTGGTGAGTCCACAGGGTCACTGCTCCATATTGCGAATACCCGGCACCGGAGCTCCCCTCCTGGCTCCGGTGTCTGGCTCCGGGAGGGTGCCCCGGTTTCCCTGTTCTGGCCGAGGTGGCTACTGTGGGCCACCTCGGCGAGGTGTAGTATAATACAATTAATTCAAGGTTTTTTGAACCGCTCTTAGTCTGGGCTCTCCCCCGAGACCTGTTTGCCTTGGGAGACCCTACCAGGGTAGGGCCTCAGCATCAGCCCTACCCGGGCTGATCCCCCGGACAACATAGCTCCCAGGATCACTGAGCCACTCAAACTCCTCCACCACGTTAAGGTGGCGATTCGCGGAGGAGTGTTGTTTATTTTATTAATTTTTATTTCACATATTTATTTATATTATATTGTATACATTATAGATTCTGTTATATTATATATAAAATATAGATTATTTTTTTATATAGATTATAAAATATAGATTTTATTATATAACATCAAATTTTTATTATATTATATTTTATAAAATTTAGATTTAATATATAAAATATAGATTGTATTATATAATATTAAATATATAATATTTTATTATATTATATAAATATAGATTTTATTATATAATATTAAATATATAATATTTTATTATATTATATAAATATAGATTTAATTATAATATATTTTATAAAATTTAGATTTAATATATAAAATATAGATTTGTTTATAAATTATAGAATTTATTATATCGTGAATAGATTTTGTTATATAAAATATAGTTTTTATTATATAAAATATAGATTTTATTATATTATATTTTATAAACTTTAGATTTAATATATAAAATATAGATTTGTTTTATAAAATATAGAATTTATTATATAATAAATAGATTTTGTTATATAAAATATAGATTTTATTATATTATATTTTATCAAATTTAGTTTTAATATATAAAATATAGATTTGTTTTTATAAAAGATAGACTTTATCATATAATAAATAGATTTTCTTATATAAAATATAGTTTTTATTGTATAAAATATAGATTTTATTATATAAAATATAGTTTTCATTATATAGAATATAGATTTTATTAAGTTGTATTATATAATATTAAATATATAATAGTTTATTATATTATATAAATATAGATTTTATTATATAATATTAAATATATAATATTTTATTATATTATATAAATATAGATTTTATTATAATATATTTTATAAGATTTAGATTTAATATATAAAATATAGATTTCTTTTATAAAATATAGAATGTATTATATAATAAATAGATTTTGTTATATAAAATATAGTTTTTATTATATAAAATATAGATTTTATTATATAATATCAAATATACATTATATTTTATTATATTATATCAAATATAGATTTGATTTTATTATATTATATCAAATACAGACTATATCATATTATGTTACAATAAATACATTACAATACATTACAATACATTACAACACATTACATTACATTACAATACATCCCGGATTCATACTTAAACCCATGGAACGTTTCAATTTTTTCCAGGCTGAGAGTTTTTGTTTTTTCTTGCCCTTGGAGCCTTTCAGCTGCCCAACATCTGGTAAATCAGAGATGGCACACTTCTCCTGATTCCTGGTCTCGTCTTGGTTCTTTTCTTTGACATTGTCAAGTTCAGTGTGAAGGCCCTGGCCGACCATCTCCTTGAGCTTAGCGACCAGCTCTAGGTTGGTTGAGGCCTGTTTTTCTTTCAGGTCCTCCAAGTCTTTGAAATACGTCTTCTCTTTCTCAGAAGCGTTGTCCTTCAGGGTCCTGATCTCCTCTTCTAGACTTTTCTTCTCAGCCATCATCTGCTTTGTGGCCTCTAGGTCCTCCTTGGCCTTTTCAGCGTTGGTCTGTGTCTCTATGTCAAGCTGTTTCTGAAGGCTGTCGCTGTTTTGTCTTTCTGCCTCGAGCTCAGTTTCATACCTCAGATTGATTAAGTTTAAAAGTGTCAGCTTCTCAAGTTCTTCTTGGAGAGCTTTACTTTGATCTTTTTCAACCTTGATCTCTGCTGAGAATGTTTCTTGACTGATCGCGTGAGCCACTTTGAGCTCCCTCACTTCTTTGTCCAGGGCGCTGTTTTTTTCCTGTACAAGCTTAATTGTCTCCACTTGTATCTGGAGAGAGTCGGTTTTGGTCACCTGTCTCTGCAGTTCGATGGTAAACTGCGTGACCTTCTCCTCCTGGCAGCAGCTGAGAGCTTCAGCACTTTGCAGCTTTGTCTTCAGCTCTTCCACCTCCTTTGCAAGATCCTCCTTCTCCTTCTCCTGCTGCCTGATCTTATCCTGGTGCTCTTCTTTGAGCTGGGTGAGTTCTGTCTGGAATCTTTGACTGATCTCCTCCTCAGCCTGGAGCTTAGTGACCAGGTCCTGGTTGGTTGAGGCCTGTTTTTCTTGCAGGTCCTCAAAGTCTTTGAAAAACGTCTTCTCTTTCTCTGAGGCGTTTTCCCATAGGTTCTGAATCTCTTCCTTCATCTGGTGAACCAGCGTGTCCTTTACAGCCATCTGCTGCTTTGTGGCCTCCAGGTCCTCGGACATCTTTCTGGTTTCAACCTTGCGCTGGTTGTCATTGCTAAGGTTGGTCTGATGTTGGAGTTTCAGCTGCTCAAGTTCTTGCTGGAGAGAACGATTTGTTTCTCTCTCAAGCTCGAGCTCTGCTTCGAACTTCTGCTGGCTGATGATGTGTGCCACTTTCAGGTCTTCAAATTCAGACTGAAGCACCTTCTTCTTCTTTGTCTTGATGCTGCTTTGAACCTCGGTGGCGATCCTCATGGTGTTCATGGTCTTGCCTTCTTCAGCTTCTCCAGTTCTTCACGCGTGGCCTTCTCTTTGTTAATGAAGAATTCCCTCAGGTTCTTCTGATGGGCCACCTGCTCTCTAGCCTCCTCCAGTTCTTTCTTGAGCTCCTCCCATGAATTAGGCTCGAGCAGTTTTGTTCTGCTGAGTTCTGCGGAGTAATTGGGAAGGCTCCTGTGGAGTAATTCATCTGTCTGGCTAGATCCTCCGTGTTCCTCGGGCCCCGAGGCCTCCTGTTGTTTCTACCCTGCTGCATATTGTAGCTTGTAGATTCTAGTGTACACAACTTGTGTAGATGCAGTCTACACAAGTTGTAAATATATCTTTTTTTTTATATAATATATATCTTTTTTTTATAATTTCTTTTCTTTCTTTTTTTTTAATAAAATATAGAATTTATTATATAATAGATAGATTTTGTTATCTAAAATATAGATTTTATTATGTAATATTAAATATATTGAATATTTTATTATATTATATAAATATAGATTTTATTATATTTTATAATATTTAGATTTTATATATAAAATATAGATTTCTTTTATAAAATATAGAATTTATTATATAATAAATAGATTTTGTTATATAAAATATAGTTTGTATTATATAAAATATAGATTTTATTATATAATATCAAATATATATTCTATTTTATTATATTATATATTATATTTTATTATCATATCAAATACAGAATATATCATATTATGTTACAATAAATACATTACAACACATTACAACACATTACATTACATCACAATACGTCCCGGATTCGTACTTAAACCCATGGAACGTTTCAATTTTTTCCAGGCTGAGAGTTTTTGTTTTTTCTTGCCCTCGGAGCCTTTCAGCTGCCCAACATCTGGTATATCAGAGATGGCACACTTCTCCTGATTCCTGGTCTCGTCTTGGTTCTTTTCTTTGACATTGTCAAGTTCAGTTTGAAGGCCCTGGTCGACCATCTCCTTGAGCTTAGTGACCAGCTCTAGGTTGGTTGAGGCCTGTTTTTCTTTCAGGTCCTCCAAGTCTTTGAAATACGTCTTCTCTTTCTCAGAAGCGTTGTCCTTCAGGGTCCTGATCTCCATTTCTAGACTTTTCTTCTCAGCCATCATCTGCTTTGTGGCCTCTAGGTCCTCCTTGGCCTTTTCAGCGTTGGTCTGTGTCTCTATGTCAAGCTGTTTCTGAAGGCTGTCGCTGTTTTGTCTTTCTGCCTCAAGCTCAGTTTCATACCTCAGATTGATTAAGTTTAAAAGTGTCAGCTTCTCAAGTTCTTCTTGGAGAGCTTTACTTTGATCTTTTTCAACCTTGATCTCTGCTGAGAATGTTTCTTGACTGATCGCGTGAGCCACTTTGAGCTCCCTCACTTCTTTGTCCAGGGCGCTGTTTTTTTCCTGTACAAGCTTAATTGTCTCCACTTGTATCTGGAGAGAGTCGGTTTTGGTCACCTGTCTCTGCAGTTCGATGGTAAGCTGCGTGACCTTCTCCTCCTGGCAGCAGCTGAGAGCTTCAGCACTTTGCAGCTTTGTCTTCAGCTCTTCCACCTCCTTTGCAAGATCCTCCTTCTCCTTCTCCTGCAGCCTGATCTTATCCTGGTGCTCTTCTTTGAGCTGGATGAGTTCTGTCTGGAATCTTTGACTGATCTCCTCCTCAGCCTGGAGCTTAGTGACCAGGTCCTGGTTGGTTGAGGCCTGTTTTTCTTGCAGGTCCTCAAAGTCTTTGAAAAACGTCTTCTCTTTCTCTGAGGCGTTTTCCCATAGGTTCTGAATCTCTTCCTTCATCTGGTCAACCAGCGTGTCCTTTACAGCCATCTGCTGCTTTGTGGCCTCCAGGTCCTCGGACATCTTTCTGGTTTCAACCTTGAGCTGGTTGTCATTGCTAAGGTTGGTCTGATGTTGGAGTTTCAGCTGCTCAAGTTCTTGCTGGAGAGAACGATTTGTTTCTCTCTCAAGCTCGAGCTCTGCTTCGAACTTCTGCTGGCTGATGATGTGTGCCACTTTCAGGTCTTCAAATTCAGACTGAAGCACCTTCTTCTTCTTTGTCTTGATGCTGCTTCGAACCTCAGTGGCGATCCTCATGGTGTTCATGGTCTCTGGGTCACTGGCCTTCTTCAGCTTCTCCAGTTCTCCACGCGTGGCCTTCTCTTTGTTAATGAAGAATTCCTTCAGGTTCTTCTGACGGGCCACCTGCTCTCTAGCCTCCTCCAGTTCTTTCTTGAGCTCCTTCCATGAATTAGGCTCCGAGCAGTTTTGTTCTGCTGAGTTCTGCGGAGTAATTGGGAAGGCTCCTGCGGAGTAATTCATCTGTCTGGCTAGATCCTCCGTGTTCCTCGGGCCCTGAGGCCTCCTGTTGTTTCTACCCTGCTGCATATTGTAGCTTGTAGATTCTAGTGTACACAACTTGTGTAGATGCAGTCTGTCACTGATGAACAGTTATGACTATCTCTGTGGTTTGTCTCTGTTGAAAATAAATTCCTTTTCTCTCAAAAATGGTTTGTTTCTGTTAGAAAATCCTATTATCTCCAAAATGGTTTGTTTCAGTTAAAAAATCCTTTTCTGTCACAATGGTTTGTTTCAGTTAAAAAATCCTTCTCTGTCACAATGGTTTGTTTCAGTTAAAAAATCCTTCTCTGTCACAATGGCTTGTTTCAGTTAAAAATTCCGTCTCTGTCGCAAAGTTGTCTCAATCAAAAGGTTGGTTGGGACTGACTGAAAACAGAAGGATCACTTCTATATATAGACAAATAAACCTCACGATGATGATGTCATAACATTCCATGGTGTCATCAAAGCGCTTAAAACTTCTGGCTCCTCCCACGCTGACTCAAGTTCAGATCGCCATGGCGACTGCTGTGCTTTATATGTTTGCATTCATTTTGAATGAAGCTTAGTTAGTTTTTAGGCCCTCTCCACACAATACATCAGTATTGTAATTAGGGATGATTTTATGATGCAGGGTCCTCACCAGAAATACACCAGCACTGGTTGCATACTCTTTAGTTCATCAGACATTCCAAACCAAGCGGCCTTGCTGCACATATCTACTCACTAACCATGACAATGACTCCAACAGAAGGTTTTATAATAAATCAATGATGCCAAATTTCCTCGTAAACTTTATTTTATTTTATTAAATTACTCAACTAATCTCATCTTTGAAGATAATCGGTGTTGAGAACAGATCTGTATGCTGTTTTGATATGAAACAGTTGCTGTTCATCACATTAAATGTAGTTTTTATTTAATAAACTTGTCTGCTTCAACTTAAAGGCGTACTTCAGTAACGGCACTTCCGTGATTATTTTAACCCAAACCACGATCTAGTCCTAAACCTAACTAAGTAGTTATGTTGCCTAAACCTAACCGAGTTGTTTCCTGTGAAGACGGAAGTCTATTTTGAAAAGACTAAAAATGAGGAGTAATTTTTCATAAGATATTATAGGAACCGTTGTATGAGGATACGTTGCAGGTTCACATGCTGTCGGACGTAATACAATAAGCATCAGGGCTTGATTAAGGCTTGAAAAGGGTCATCAGTAATTCAGCCTATGTGACGACTGAGGACACTGTTCCATCATATCCTAACTTTTTATACTCGCCGTGGTTTTTCAACACCTTGTCGTCCGCACCAGGTGCCAAACTTCGAGCCAAGTATTTGCGTGCCAGAGAAAGAGCTCATGAAATGTAGCAGATACATGTTTTACATGCAAAGCACCGCCGCCACCCACCACACCAGATCCCGCGGTCGCTCGTTAACCATGAAAGTGTTGCACTGACTCAGTGATTTAAATTCCTGATGAGAATTTTGGATGCAAGCGTGAAATAGGTGTTGTGTCTGCGTGTTGTAATCCGTCCCCAGTGCCAAGCTTGATACACGGCCAAGCGGATGGAATCTTATTACATGAGGACTTGATCAGATTTCAAGTAATTCAAACTACCTCCACCATTTCCAATGTCCAACCTTGCTTCACCTCAAAATATCTGTGGTGAGTCATTCCTCTGACGTGCATAAGGTTTGAAGAGAGGCACCCTGTTGCTCTATTAAATCTATTACAATGAACGGAGCCGAGTGCATTCAATGTGGCAGTCCGGCGTAAAAAAATAAAAAAAAAAGGCTTTTTCGCCGAGACAGAATGCTGAGAGTGAGACTGTTATTTAAGTGACTCAAATATGTGTTTATATTATTCATGACTCCAATCTAAGACGTTCTACTCTATTCCTTGAATTACTGTGTTTTACAGCAACCAGATGAAAACAGCTTGGTTTTAAAATATCTCTTATCTTTCTCACTTATTGTCGATGTCACTCAAACTACGTGTATGTGTACGTGCTTCACGATGCATTTCAAAAGCAATTTAAAAGAAAAGGCTTTTTTCCCCCTCCTGCAGTTCACACATAAAGTGAAGGACAAGAAGGCACAAATCCGATCCTTCCATCACACAGTGCTCAGAAAAAAAACAACTCCAGAGATTAGCTGTCACGGTGTGACACTAACTCGGTGTTAGCCATATGCAAATTCATGTTCCCTCTAATTCAATAGTAAATCACGCCCACACAGAACAGGAGAGAATACTGCCGGGTGAAAGTGAGCTAATGAGCCTATCATTTGAGGAATCTCTTCCATGTTCAGCGCTGGCTTTAAATACCTCTGTTTAATTGCTGTGTCACGACAGGATAATTACCACTGTCATCCATTCGAGGGGACTAACAGGCCGGCAGACTACCTAACACTCCTTGCTTGGTTCTGCAGGAAATTGTGGTTGTTGGTTGGCAGCAAAACGATTGGGAAAATAAAAGACAGCACAAGAGTCCGTGAACATTAAAAGAGTAAGCGGTGTCCTGCTTCACAGCGCTTTGGTTCCAGCTTCGGTTGACACTTGTTCGTTTGTGCTAATGTACTCCTCACACCTTGCAAGAGCACAGCGACACTATCCATGTGCCAGACATGTAAATGGCTTTCACAAGGTGCTGGGTTGCGTTCAGATCACAACGCTTCTGTGCATCTGTAAAGAGGGCATTTCACAGCTTTAGTGTGATAGTTGTCCATATTGACAAAATTAAGTCAAAAATTGCTTGCGTTAAGTCATTCTAACTTAAAGGGACAGTTCCAAAATCGAAAACACATATTTGTCCTCTTACCCGTAGTACTATTTATCAATCTAGAGCACTGTGTTGGTGTGGAGTGTTGGAGGTATTGGCCGTAGAGATGTCGGTCTTCTCTCTAATATTATGGGACTAGATAACAATGGACTTGTGGTGCTCAAAGCACCAAAAGAATAATATTTTTAGGTTTAAAGGCTCTCCCTTTACGCCAAGTCTTCAGTTACATTCTTTTCAGTGATTCTGTCTTTAATGAATACACTGATGCAGTTGCCATGGGGCTTTGTTGAGAACCTCTGCACACATTTTAAATGCAGTGTGTAAAGCCTGCATTTAAAATGTGATTGCTGAGGTGTGGTGACGGTCTGCATGAGCTCATATCAACATCAGCTGTCCTGCTTTCACATGGCCGACGACTCCGAGATATGCAGAGACAAAAAAAAGAGTTAAAGCATGCCGGGTGCCTGGTTTGATGGAGAAAGAGGATTCTTGGCTGGCTGAGATGTCCTGCTCTTCCTGTCAAGCCGAAGTGATCAGTGGAGCTGGATGCAATATGGCGACGGACAAAATGCCAAACTCAAGGCTTCAAAACATCAGTCCACAAACCAATGATGTCATGGTGACTAAGTTCACTTCTTATATACAGCCTATGGTAAAAAAAAAAATAAATAAACACAAAAGACTCTCTGTAGAGTCAATGTCTGGTTTGTCTGTTCCGGGCTACTGTAGAAACACGGCGGTGCAACATGGTGGACTCCATGAAGAGGACCTGCTCCCTATTTAGATATGAAGGTCTCATTCTAAGCTAATGAAAACACAACAGTTCTTAGTTTCAGGTTATTAAACACTAATGAGAATAAAATGATGAATATTATGTTCTATTTCTGCCAATAGAGCCTCGTAAATCCTCCACACTGGACCTCTGAAGCTGCTCCAATCAATAATTTCATATTGACAACTGAGCAACGGAGCATGTGTAATGTGAAAAGCATTGCTCCATCCAGCATTGAGAAACTGCATCTCTACTGGAGAAGATTACTTGTTTTGCTTATTCTGTCAAAGGATCCTTAAGAGTGACTCAAATATGTGTTCATATTACTTATGACTCCAATCTAAGAATTACTGTGTTTTACAGCAACCAGATGAAAACGGCTTGGTTTTATGTGCTCGTTTTAAACATCTACATAAAAGTCAAGTGTTCTGTAGGTTGTAAATACATATAGTGCAAAGAAATGCATGGACACGTGCACATGGATAGACATGGACTGGATGAGGATGTACAGTATGTAACACATAAATAGCATGTAGGATTTATATTGACAGTTACAGAGGATATGTAAACATAAAAATAAAAATGTTGTGTGTGTACGAAGGCAACAGAAACTACGCCATGGTTGATAGAGAGGGCTATGGGAAGGTTTTCCCAGGAACAAAAGTCGATAACATTTATGATCAATAACCTATCCACCTGCACAAAGGACATAAATTGTTACATTGCATTGCATTTTTGTTATACGTCACAAAGCAATGCTACGGTTGAAGCAATATCGATATACATTAAAAAATAAATCTATAATCATTTGAATGAACGGCCATATTTTAGCTTAGTGTGCGATTTATTTATTGTCGCTATCGTGTGAGCATTGATATCTCTTTCAACGTATTGATCCTTTAGTGTGGAAGTGAATCCGTCACACAGAGAAACGTAAAGTACATTTTATGATGCATGGTGCAAAAAGGGAAAATAAAGAACATAATTTAAAATGTTTTTAATGCTAACACAAAGTTGAAGGGGGTTATTTTAGTGAACCAATCAGTCCCGACCTCACTGGTTCATTGATATTGGAATTTATATGTGCAAAACAGGAATCAACTAGGCAACTTTGGCAATCATTAGTGAGCAGAAGCCTTCTGGAAAGCTCTCGTGGAAAGGCTCTGGTCAGAGCTACAGCTGTTCACCCTAACGGCCTCCTAGCTGTCCACATCGCTTAGCACTTCATCTTATCTTCCTATTGTCCTTATCATATCCCTATTTGTTGCTTTTATCATATTCATTTTTTATAATTCTGTAATGTTTGAATGGTTTTAGCACTTTTAATGTCTTCAATAGTTTTGGATGAGGTTTTTTTTGCGTGTTTATTTTTATGCCTTTTCAGGCTGCTTTGCTGCCTTGTTGGATGATCAAGATATGAACTGAACAGAACCGAACAGAACTCAACTGAACGGAACTGAGCGGTTCAGGTGTCTTCACTACTTCACCACCAGCTCTGAGCCGGAAGGGCCTTTCTGAACAGAACGGCCAAAATGAAACCAGCTTGAGCGGCCACGTTTTGCTCCACATAACGAAGAGCCATCGTGATGTAACTGGATTAGTCCAAGTTACTGGATTACCACAAATGACACAAGAATTACAACCCGTGGCCCCTTTTCCCCACTCCCAGCAGCTGGAAGACTACTTCACCAGGAGGAGAATGACTTAATGCTTCACCTTCACACTCTGGTCACAGCATAGGAAAGCACATCGCTATCACCAGATAGTCGTAGTCAGCAACACCTATTCACCAGATGTTGTGATGTGCTGAGAGCTTCATTTCTTGTCCACAGAAAGGAGAGAACAGGCCTGTGCTGTGCTGTGAGTGAACTGCTACAAGCTGTAGATAAGAACCTGTGCGGGCCCCTGTGACCTGTGAGGGCCCCTGTGACCTGTGAGGGCCCCTATGACAGCCCCTGTGACCTGTGAGGGCCCCTGTGACCTGTGAGGGCCCTCTGCCACCTGTTGCTGGACCTCTTCAGCCTGTTTCGTAGACCCCCATTATCTTCTGAAAGAGTCCTCCCCACTGTGCACCGAGTCGGTCAGAACATGGTTCACCTCACTGTTGAGAGACGCGACAGTGTGAACCAGATACGCCCTGTGAGCTCAGAGTATTTAACACTTCCCTGTACTTGTAGAGCACTTTTCTAGTCACTAAAAGCTTTAACACTACATGTCATCATTCCCCCATTCACACCCTGATAACAGCGGCTACCATGCATGCAAGGTGCCACCTGCCCATCAGGACTCTAACATTCACACAGACGTTCAGGCACAGCTACGGGAGAAATCTGGGGTTAAGTGTCTCGCCCAAAGACAAATCGACCGGGGATCGAACCGCCGATGCCGTGATTGAAGGACGACCCTGCTCTACCACTGAGTCACAGTCGCCAGACACAGACAGCTGAATGCACAATTTGGAGCAATTGAGATATTTACTATTTTTTTCAGCAGGGCTATATGTAAAAATATAAACAACAGACAAACAAAAGTTGTTTTTCTATTTTTTGGAGTTCTAAAACACACGCACAATAATAACAAATAATCCCAGTCTCTCAAAGACCAAGGTGACGTCCTGAAACGTCCCGTTTTGTCAGTCCAAACCCCACAGAGCTCAGAGCTCAGCTCAACATGATAGACACCAGAGAAAAGCAGGATTTCTCCCCGTCTGAGGCCCAAAAACAGCATCCTCTGACATTCTTGCATAAAAAAAAATTACTTTAACGATCGATTATCAAAATAGTTGCCATCGGTGAATATCGACCAGCCGACCAATCATTGCAGCGCTATAAATGAGCAACAATAAAAGTCAACTCTGTACATCCACTGCGGTGTAGACAAACAGCTTTTTAGTCTCAGTGAGGTGTGTTGATTAGAGTACCTCTCATCAGGAAACACAAACACTCTGCAGAACCAACAGTTGGTTCTCCTATTTATAGCTCCTGAAGAGAGTTGTTATTGTCCATAAATATGGACTGGATTCTCCGGAGCGTGAGATTACCGCAGTCGTGTTTGCCACAATTGCTTTGCCATGAAAGCATTTAAAAGCCAGAGCACCCGGCTTGATGCCCTCCTCCTTTAAATTCAATTTAGATTCACCCCGTCATTTTCTATCATCATATGTGTGACAGATGTAGAGTAGAGTTCTTCCAAATAGATTACCCCAATAACCAGCCTTCATGTTTCTCTTCTAGAGTGCCCTGAAAAAAAACAAAAAAGAGAATCAAGATTGTACTGCCATCTAGTGGAGACACTGCACATTGCAAACAGCAGTACAGTAGCTTTTTGTTGGATTGCTTCTATAGAATGAAATAGCTGCTTGTGTCAGGATGTTTTGAAAATTGGCCCAAGTCACACACTTAAAAATAGACCTTTGCTGTATGTCTGAGCATATTTGCACTTGTACATATCGTTGCATGCAGTATGCACTCAATTGGGACTCACTACATGGTGCTTTGAACTTTGATCCTCTGGCTCATATATCCACTCTGCAGAGGATTGTGGGTGCTGGTCTGAATTCAGGCCTTGCTTATTGTATTTAGTGGCCTTAGTTTTTTGGATTGTCTCCTGCATGTTACTGGCCTATTTTGGGGGGTATTGTTACAGTATGAACTGGCCATCTTTAGATCCAAAAGCAGATGAAGAGTTGAGGCGACAGCAGGAAGAGTATAAAGTGATTTAATGGAGAAAGGAATTTTAAGCTGGAAGTCCAAAATAAATCAGGCAGGTAACAGGAGACAATCCCAAAACGAAAAGAACACTAAACACTGAGGAGAAGCCAGGCTGGACCGCAGAAACCAACAACTTAGGCGGACGAGCTGACACAGAAACATGGAAACACATGGACTAAATACACAAGAGACTTATCACCTAGGGAAACACAGGTGTGGGAGTAAATAGGAGGGGAAAAGACCAAAGAAGGAAGTAAAACCAGTCATGACACAGAACGAGAATAACTTTCAAAGTAAAAATAAAAACACAGAATTCCTGTAGTGCTTTTTAAAACCTGTCATCACATTGAGCTTGGACGATGTAGTTTGGATCCACTCACTACTTCCACTTTCCAACCACATCTTTTGGCCTTTATCAGCAAGTGGAGTTTGCGCAATTGTCATGGAGATGGTTCAGTCATTGACACGAGACCTGATCATACTTCCGGCACGTGATATCAGGATTACATCAGGATTGGTTTTGCCCTTGTTTTCAAATAATACAAGGAGAAAAACTGAGTTCCGGGAAGAAGAAAAATAGCACATGTACTATATCTATATCTATAACATCTAGTGTGAGTTAGAAACCATTGGTGACGGTAGATAGATAATTACCCTGAGGGAGAATGTTTGTACTTTGCCCTGTGACAACTTATCCAACAATACTTTCATGCTTAAATGATACCTGCATTCTGAATATGGCGACCTATTTGTACACACTATAGATGTCACCATGCAGTATATACATATTTTAAATATCTCAGATGGTCTATTGGACCAAGAGACAATGATTCATATGCCTCAGAAAATATTTAAACTATATTTTCTGTCTGTTTCCGTGTGTATTTTGTTCTTCTTGATGATGAGTGTCGAGAAGTGCTGTCAGGGTATCAGAGTCTCACTACACAATTATCGTGGCCAAAACAATTCACCACATTGATGTTATCACGATATCTGTAGAACAATTTAAAATTAAATTAAATAATAAAGTTTTCAGTGAAATTCATCTTTAACTTTGTCATTATGTATTTTGTGTCTTCTTTTTTTTTTGGCAAATTAATTGCACTCAAAATTCAAGTGTATAGGGAGGTGGAGAGTGAGTCTGTCACCTCAATTGTACAGAAGCGTAATTTAATATCGCAATATTATTATATATGTTATTGACATGATATTAAACATTTTACTTTTCAAATATCAGAACAAAAATACCAAGAGCTGTATTGTAACACACTCTAAAAAGGTGTTTTATTTATGAGTCCAGATTCTCTCACCAAGTTTCACGGACTACATTACCCAGTGTGCACCAGCGCTGGTGGCGTACGTTGGCACGATTGGCTGATGTAACCACGCCCCTGCTTGGCTTGAATTACATATTTACTGCAGAGCAGAGCTCACAACAAGAGCCCCGAAAACAGTTAACCTAAGTACGACAAATCTCGAGGGCTGTCAGCGGAAAACAAACATGGCGACGCACGCCAGCATGTGCTGCCGCTTGTTCGGGAGACACGCCACTTTACCGCATTTCAGAAAACTCTTCGGCCAGCGCGTGAACGGGAACGTTCGGAAACTGTGTTCCAGTGCTACGCACGAAGGAAGCGAGGCTGAACTTGGAAACCCGAGTTCATCTGCTGCCAACTTCACCTCATCCCTGAAAACTAGGTCGAGACAGGTAACGTGAGCCGAACAGCTTGTGTCCTCGGTGCTGAGGGTTGTCTCCACTGTGGACGTCTGCTCTACTTAAATAGAGTTATTGGCTCGTGGTAGTTCATGGTTGAAGTCACGTTCGGTGTCAGTGTGTAGTGTAGCCACGACCTCAGTCCAGATAAGGGCCAAATAAAGGCGTAACTAACAGCTAACGTTAGTTATCTAACTGTAACTCCTTTAGGGACTGAATATTATAAAGCACTAAGATAAAGACCAAACGTTACGACAGTGTAGTAACGTTCAAATATGGTTTTGGAGAATGTTTTTATGTTGTTTTTTTTAGAGCAGCTTAACTAAAATGAGATGCACCTTTTCTCGCAGAGCATCATGTAAGCTAACCCTCTGGGTGTTCTGAAGTAGCCTTCATGAAGGCACATAACAGACAGCCACTGCAGTGTGAAGGCCAAAGTTCAGCTACCTCACCTGAGGTGCCTTGTCTGAATGAATCAGGAAGACACATTTCTCAAAAGTAAAGATGGCTGTTGTTTCATTGATTTTTCTTTTATTGTTTGGAAGGATATGGAATTTAAACTATCTAACAGATTACTGTGACACAGAAATAAATGTGTATGTATAAATATTAAGTAATTGGCAGGGTCCTGTGGTTAACTGTAGTGTGTTTAACCCACCCTTAGAAGCGTGCTTGCCTTTATGCCGATAACAGTAGCCCACTGTTGACAGACAAGTGTCCTGATCCGTTTACAAAGCCTCGAGCACCTCCCTCGGCCTTTGTCAATTCTCGATTTCCCGCCTCCTCGTGACTCCCTTCGCTCCTCATGCTCGAGACCAAGAAGAGTTAAAAGAGGAAATGTCACACGTCACATCATCGCACAGACGCAGTAAATACTTGCCGAAAGTATCACCGACCGGCGCACGAGCGTACCCAAAACGTTCTGTCAGGCCCTTCTTGTATATAAAATATATGTTCAGGCCGTGGTTCAATCGCACAGCTTGATTTGATTTGTTAAACTGTCAAATGTTGGGCGGGATTAAACGTTGATTGTGATTGGTTGCTAGCTGTGAGCGTTGAGTGTCACAAAGTACATAAACAATTGTCTTGAAGAAGTCCGATTGTATAGAAGTCTATGGGAATATGACTCTACTTGTCATGAACACTGTTATGTTTATAACATGTTTATCTCCTCGCTTCTCTTCCTTGCCTCCTCCGCTGGCACCTCCCTTGGGTGGGACTAAGACTCCCCCCACCCGCCCGGTGTTTTATATCTTCCAAAAACTATAAATGGTTGAATTGTTTACTGGCTTATGGACACAGATTCATCCTTAGACTAATGCGCCTATCTTTTTCAACAAGACCTGAATAAGGACAATATAAATGTAGCGGTACGTTTACCGAAGAAATGTTTTTGCCATAACATAACGATGGAAAACAAGATGTCGCCCTTATTATTGGCTATTTCGATGTGAGCGATCAGTTTAACGATGCCGTGCGACCTGTCGTCTTTATTCCCAGGAGAGGCTGAGGGATGATGGCATACTACCCTTTTCAGCGTTCTTGACGGACAACTTTGGCCGGAGGCACAGCTACCTGCGCATCTCCCTGACGGAGAAATGCAACCTGCGCTGTGAGTAGAGGTTCCCCAATGTGCTTGTTCGGGATAATTTTTATGCATTAAAATGGAATTACATCGGATGTAGCACCAACAAAAGTTCAGTTTATCCCAGTCAGTACTTGCCTCTATTAAAATAATCGAGTGCTGTGCCATCAAAGTAGGTCTAGGGCAGAAATGTAGTGGAAGCACAGGAGAGCTTATATGCAACCAGAAGGTGTAAAAGTAAAATAAACTAAATGCATGTTATACAGGTCCAGCTTGTATCCAATGAAGTACTGCACAACAGAATCAAATTTTAAGAAATATTTTTGGGGATTTGGCTCAAATCAACTTGACAACTAATATGCATCAGAGGGCGGGTTGATTAGCATGTTGTCCATCAATAGTGATGATGACAGATCATATTGAGTAAAATACTTAAGACACCTGGGAACATGTCAATGGAAAGAATAGCAAAGCTATTGTTCTTTCTAGAACATTTTAACGTTGGATGAGATGCGAAAAGTCTGTGGAAAGAACCTTAGAGCAACAGCATAATCATTTTCATTCGTTATATTGTATTTGAAGTAGACCGATCGACCGGTTTTGGACGATTATCCGCGCAGATAAAAAGTTTTACAAACTATCATTATCGGTGGAACTGGGCTACGACGGTGGCTGATGGCCGCCACGGGTCACGCTGGGACATTCGCTCAACCTATTTTTCTATCTGGCGGCAGACTGATGGAAACTATGTGAACCCTATTGCCTTTCACCTTCCCCTCATGATCAGGTCAGTACTGCATGCCAGACGAGGGGGTGAAGCTGACACAACGGAGCCAACTGCTGTCCACCGCAGAGGTACTGACCCTGGCTCGCCTCTTCGTCCGCGAGGGGGTGGAGAAGATCCGCCTCACCGGAGGAGAGCCCCTCATCAAACCTGACGTGCTGGATGTCATCAGTAAGGAACTAGTGGAAGATTGTGTTTCAGCCTAAAGTGTGTTACGGCTGCGTTACATTTTGTTGTTGTGAAAAAACATCAGAGCTAAAGTGGTGTAGCTAGGCGCTAGTGACACGAGGAAGAAGAGAGGAACAGTACACGTCTTCCATGCATGGCTTCAAGTTCGGACACACCTGTGGAAGGGAAAATGATTTGCTACACCTCCGCTACTTGCTCAGTCTGATGACTCAATTTTACAGCCCAATTTGTTGATGGACCGCTTCGCTTTCTGTGTGAGCCTGACGTGCGCGATGAGAGCATGGGTGACGTTTTAGTAGAGAGAGCATCACAGGCCGCTGATGTATTATATGCACCATGGTGCATTCATAATGTTAGTGGGGTGAGTTATGTCAAACCTTTTCACACATTGATCATGAGCTCCTGCGCGCAAATGCCGCAAACGGATACAAGAATAAAAAAACCTCACGGTCTCCCTCCTTTCTTTCTCGTCCTTGACCCATGCTCTCTCTCCCTCTGCAGAAGAACTGAGGAAGTTGGAGGGTCTAAAGACCATTGCAGTGACGACCAACGGCATGAACTTGGCCAGGCTTCTGCCGAAGCTGAAAGACGCTGGCCTTGACCTGATTAACATCAGCCTGGATTCACTGGTCCCCGCCAAGTTTGAGTTCATTGTCAGGCGGAAAGGTAACAACAGTATTTGACCTACTATGTCAGATGCAAGAAAGGTGTTGTTGACGGACTAAGTCAATGCGCTGGCGGTTGTTGTGGGCCGTTCCCACTCGGTTACAGGAGGAGCCTGTAGTGGAGTTAGACGGCAGCAGGGCAGAGCTCTGGGTGGTCGGTTCATGGAAGGTGGTAACGGATGGACCGACTGAGACCAGGAAATACAGGAGAGGGAGAGAGAGGAACGGTGGCAGTACCGGCATGTGGAGTAAAGCATTCTCTGAGCCGGTCCTCCTCCACAACACCTAACGTTCTCGTCAGTCAAAGGTTTAGCAGACTGTAGGTGTGTGGGATGGCCTGAAAGGAATCGTGTCTCTTAGCCTCCAGTAAGCTTAGTTGAGATTGTAAGTACAACACGTGTGGCCTTTAATTATGATAGTGAGAATTGTAGATGACTAAACATAAGCCTCACCTCGTACAGAGGAGGTTACCAGATGTGTGTGTTTTGTGCAGATGAAAAGGAGAAGCTGAACTGAAGAGAACTGAACTTTCTACATAAAACCTCCCTCCAGTCACGCACTCTATATTAGACTTGAATTGGTAGCAGGACAGAATAAAAATAATATCACGGTTTTATTAATGTGTTCAATGCAAAATGTTGATACATTATCCAAGTTGAACATTTCAATCATCAGCAATTTCAAATCTTTTTGTATTTCTTTTTTTATTACAGGCTTCCACAAAGTCATGGAGGGCATAGACAAGGCCATTGAAATGGGATTTAACCCTGTGAAGGTATAACTTTATTATATTTTCATCTTCATAATAACATCATCATTTTATAATGGGCCTGAGCCTTTGGAGTCCGACATTTCCCACATTGTACCAACATGTTCTCCTCATGCCCTATTGTTTACATGTAAATCATTCATGAGGTGAATTATACGAGGGCTTCTGGAGCTTTCCAGTCCAATGGGACACTTCTTTGTCGAGTTAACTCACACGGATCACTGGGTAAATGATTTAGCAAGCGCCTGCTGTACATTTATGAAGCTGCTCTCATTTAGTTTTTTAGTCTTTTCCACAGAAAAGTATTCTGAACATTTCTTTTAACCATTGTGTTATGTTTTCTTTTCTTTTCTTTTTTTTTTCTGACTAACGTTTCCTCTGCGTCGTGACTCTTTGCCCACAGAAGTTAGTGAATCCAGGAGCTGCTTCCTCATCTGCTGGATGTGACTAATCGCTGCACACTGTGATTCCTCATTGCACTGAGCATGGAATGAAGAGAAACCCTTTCTTATTTAACATAGTTTGGCTTGAGGAGACTACCGTTGGGCTCGCTAACCGGGGGCCCGTTGTTGCGCTCTGCTGCCCTCTGCAGGTGAACTGTGTGGTGATGCGAGGCCTCAACGAGGACGAGCTGCTGGACTTTGTGGCGCTGACGGAGAAGAAGCCTCTGGACGTGCGCTTCATCGAATACATGCCCTTCGATGGTGAGTGCTCCCCTCCCACAGTGTCTTATTACTACACAGGTCAGGTGAGTCTGTTGTAACAAAACGGTGGAATCCTAGTGGATCTAGCTCTGCTGGGAAGGCCCTCCTTCAGTAAACGTCTGTTTGTTTGTTGTATTCTTTTTGTGAGGTCTTACGACAGAGAATGTCCCGTTCTGTTGAAAATGAAAAATTGCAGATGAATTGAGCTCCCCCCCCCCGCCCCACCCCACTGCCCTCGCTCCTCTCTGCAGGCAACAAGTGGAACTTTAAGAAGATGGTGAGCTACCAGGAGATGCTGGACCTCATCAAGCAGCAGTGGCCCGACCTGGAAAGGCTTCAAACCGGACACACAACTGCCAAGGTGAGTGTCTCCAACTGGACGATACTTCTCAAGTGTTCCCTCGCCTGCTCATTGGCAACTTGTGCTGGAATTCTTAATCCATTAACTGGTTGGTAAACGACCACAAAGTCAACATTTACAAATCTAACTCAAGTTCTTGGACGTTGGTTTGAATGTCTTTATTTGTTTTAAAGAAACCTTTCACGGGGATAATTGTTTGACGCTCCTCTGTGTCCCGTGACAGACGTTTAAAGTGCCCGGCTTCAAAGGGCAGGTGGGCTTCATCACATCCATGTCTGAGCACTTCTGTGGCTCCTGCAACCGCCTGCGTATCACAGCAGACGGCAGCCTCAAGGTAAAGCTACGGTCGCTCTTCCTAACGTGACGTAGTGTAGCGCACTGACCTCTGGTCTGGAACCCCTGGTTGTATTCACGCCCTCTGTCTCTCAGGTCTGTTTGTTTGGGAACTCTGAGGTGTCTCTGAGAGATGTCTTGCGCTCGGGGGCATCGGATGAGGAGCTGATGCAAATCATTGGAGCCGCTGTGGGCAGCAAGAAGAAACAGCATGCAGGTAGACGGCGTGTTCAGTTAGGTCACATGCGCGCCATCATTCCTTCCCCGCAGATTATTGAGGGTTCTTTTGTTTTTCCTTCCCGTTTTCTCTCCTCAGGCATGTTTAATATCTCGAAGATGAAGAACAGGCCCATGATCCACATTGGTGGGTGACCTGACTGTACGTACAGACCTCTCGCTGCTCATGATCTGTTTGTGATGTCGCGATCGTCATGTCCGTCCTGCGCTCACCCGTTCACAGTTCATCCTGCGGCTGCGGGATGCAACTTCCTAACAGTTAGAATACTACATATTCATCTAAATGTGTTTTGTTCTTTTCGTTGTCATCGGCAGCTTCCCTGACCGACGTTCTCTCCCTCCAACAGGCGCCGCGTCCCAAAGGCCTTCGTCTCCGGCAGATTTGCCAGACAGCCGGAGAGCTTCCCCCATGGCGCCCCTTCTTCCGAACGACACGTCCCTCTCCTCAGCAGCCTCAGGCAGCGGCAGAGTCCCGCAGCCAGAGGCTTTCTTGTGCCTCATGGACTGCACCGCTTCAACACAGGCTGCCCGTGGTTGCTGCTGCTCTGGACCCTTAATGAGTGGGGGATCCCGCGTTGGGTCACATATCCAAACTGAACACACTGAGGACACGGACAGCCTCGGCAGTGCAGCAGCCCGCCGCTCCTCTGAGTCCGTCAGTGGTCTCGCTCCCGTCAGCGGTCCCACTGGGACTGCGCGCACAAAGTTCACGAGCCGCGTCGATGAAGACCGCCTCAGGTACCCACAAGCCAGGGGTCCTTACGCTTCAAATGGCCGCTCACTCAGGACCCCAGCTGTTTTTTGCACACCGCTAATGAAAGCCGAAAGAGCTGCTGAAGCACACGGCGTTAGACTGTTCCACGATCAGAGCTCCAGCAGAGACCCCGGGGTTCAACTCGGGCGACCCGCGAGTGATCGGACACAAACGTCTCACCCCGATGACGCCGCCGAAGCTCAGCTGACGCACACGGACGCCCAGGGCCGAGCCATCATGGTGGACGTCGGCGGCAAAGCGCCCACGCGTCGAACAGCCACGGCGAGCGCCACCGTCCTCTTGGGCCCCACCGCCTTCCGGCTGCTGCGGGATCACCAGCTGGCCAAGGGCGATGCCTTGGCCGTGGCGCAGCTGTCCGGCATCATGGCCGCCAAGCAGACCTCCGCCCTCATCCCGCTCTGCCACCCGCTCCCGTTAGACCACACCTCCGTCACCTTTGACCTCGCCGAGCCGCGGAACGCCGCCATCGTGACGGCAACCTGCCGCTGCACGGGCCGGACAGGAGTCGAGATGGAGGCTCTCACAGCCGCCTCCGTCGCCGCGCTCACCATCTATGACATGTGCAAGGCGGTGAGCCATGACATCATCATTACGGACGTGAAACTGGTCAGCAAGACGGGCGGGAAGACGGACTTTCATCGTCCTTCGTGATCCCCTTTATAAACTGGGGTTGCACCGGTGTGAGATTTTCACCGTACGATAACCGTCTTACAAACACTAATATGATTAATAATAATAATCCCAAATATTCCTCAGAGGGCTTTACAATCTGGACAAAATACGACATCCTGTGTTTCCCGGGATTCTCGCAGGAAAACCTTTTTAATACAGAACATGTTGCATAACTGAACCATGTTCGTTAACATGTGAGCATATTAGCATGTTAAATTAACTTACTAAATGAATGATGTATAGAGATAAACGTACAGACACATTTAACTCACATACACAATATCTTAGACCAGCAAATGTCCACTGTTTGATAGCGGTCATGTTTGAATCCTGAGGTTTACCTTGAACCCTGTACGACCCTCAGACCAACCCAGGAAAACCTTCATGGAGAGCGAGGCGTTAATGAAGTGTCGGCCACCAGCTTCCACCCCAATCCTCGTCTTTTTCAGCAAGCATGTACGTTCCTGCCACCAGAATAATTTGAAAGATTCCCGTGTGATGCTTCGGGTCCCCCCCCCCCCCCACCCTTCCCCCTCCCCCCCTCCAGTAGCTCACCCCACCGCCGCTCCTCCAGCGGCCTTTTACCAAAGTTCAGCTCCATGTGAACCGTGTGACCTCATACAGGGGTTCTTGTTCACTGTAATTCAGCAGCGTGTTGCAAATATAATTTCAGCGTCAACGTGTGTTTCCTGTTACACGCGTGACAGAAGCACACCGAGGGGAAGCGCTCAGAAGGAGACGCGTCACTAGAGGGCGCTCACGCCTCAAAGCTGAGGGTGGCGTCGATGCTATTCCACGTCAGATGTTCATCTTTTCCTCAACAGCGACCCTGAAGAGGACTCCATGTGGAAGGAGGCTCGGGTGTTTGCTCTGCTCTGCTGCTATGAGCACAACTGTTATGCTACTGCTATGCACTTAGTTTATCAACTATGATAATCAGAAGAAGAAGAATTCAATTTCAAGTTGTGAATTTACTGGATTCCACTTGAGCTTTTATTGTTTTCCTTCTACCTCATAGTTTACTGGAAACACTGCATATTTGTCACAGTGAAGGATGAGCGGAAGGCCACTTTTTAAAATATTTTGCTTTAAATAGCCAGCATCCATGTACAGGCTGATAACACAAATAACTAATCACACGAGTGAAGTTGAATGAACTTGATTGATTGCGTTTGTTGATTGGACTCGTAGCTCTAAATGTGATTGTATGAAAATGTGACTGAACTGCCTAATGAAATGACAACAGATGTCCTTGCAATAAACCAGTGATTCTCAACTGATGGGTCGGACCCGTTTTCACGGGCCTTTGCCTGGGCAAAAAACAAATTGGATTAAAATTATTATTATTTTTTATCCTGTGGTTTTATTTTGAAGGGGATTTTTTATGCAGCGGAGTGTCGTCTATTCACACTTTTTGCCGGCTCTGGTTTCCACTTGTTTTGCTCTTGTCCTCCATGTTTTCAGCAGCATTGCTGCTACATTCCACTTTGTTTGAGCTTTTCAAGGCGGCAGTGATTGACAGGTGATGACAGGTGGCGTGTGCCAGGTTGGGTCAAACCATCCTAATATGGGGGAGACTCTGGGTGTTTAGGATAATGAAATTGAATGGCCTACTGAATATGAAATGCAGCTTATGAACTTACACTTATATTTTATTGACAATATATTAAATAAATATTTTTAAAGGATTTTTGAGTCGATGCTAATTTTGAATATATTTTTTTTTAAATCTTCACGTACCCTCCACCATTTTACAGCATAGAAGAACACCGTGACCCGCGAAATTAGTTTTCTAATCAAACATGGCGAAACGTAAGTACGTAAGTAAGAAAATGTTCCTCGATTTGGGTCGCGGCTTGTCATGAAGGGTGATGGTGGGTCCCACAGCCAGACCAGTTGAGAACCACTGCTCCAAACCACAGGTGAGGACCGGTGTGTTTCCAGATCCAGTCCTAACTAAGCCGTAAGGTATTCACACCCAGACAGTAGATTCACCTGCTGCCTGCATACTGAAGATGGACACGGTCCTCATAAGGACGCACGGTGAAGGGAAGGAGATGAGGGAAGGAGACAGCAGCAGACTGATTACTCAGATTAACTGGGATGATTATTTGGGGGGGGCTTGGATTATATTAGATTAGTCCACTTTAGATAGAGCTATCCTCTAAACAATTTGTTAATCCATCTTTACTTTTATTTGTAACTAATTCAGCAGACAGAAGTAAACTGAACTTGTCTACATTTGATTTGGGAGAATAAATTACATAAGCGTCAGAAAGAAATTATATCCCAATTCACGATATCTTCTAGATTGGAGGTCTTTCTTTTCTGTGTGATTTTACTCTAACCTGACCTGTTTGAAAGAAAAATAAAATAGATTGCAGGTGATCGGATGAACCATCTATCAATCAAGCTCTTAATGAAGCCATTTATTTTCCCCAAATGGAGAAAAGCCTTCTGGGTTGTGTGATATTGTGACATCGCGAGAATTTGCTGAACAGATTATTAAACTTCAATCAGCTTGGAGGATAACTAACCCACAATTTATAACCCCACAAAACTCTTCTTTACTGTCAGCTGTAATATTATCTAATGATCCATGAACCGAGCTTTCATTGGTCAGTGGGCGGGGCTTTGATAGGAGTCGATCTCGTGCTCCGGAGCAGGTTATGTGTTCAGCATCGGTTACCATGGAGTTTTGTGTATAAAAAAAAACTAAAATAAACTAGGACACATTTATGTTGAAAGCTAAACGGTGACTCAGCTCCCCTGGCATTGGTCGAGCCCATCGATAATGATTTTAATCATTATCTTTGATTTTATAGCCTCTATAAAACACGGCCGTAGTGTTCACTGCCCTCCAGTGGTGACAGCGAGGAACTACAACACAACGCTGTAGATCCTGAACTGAAGACGCAACTGACAATTATTTCTATTATTAATTAATCTACCTTTAGTTTTGAATATGCAGTTAAGCGTTCAGTCCACAAAAGATATGAAACTAGTGAAAAAGCAGCATTTTTTAATATAACATCTTGTAATGCTGTGTGTACATACAAAATATAGCAAACTAAATAAGGCAAATAAATAGAGGTACAATTTACAGGAAAATGGAACATTCCTCAATGTTTGAATCGTTGTTTTGTTTAAATCGTATCTCAAACATCAAGAATGGTGTACAAAATGCTTCTTTTCTCTTTTTTTTTAATCCAACTGTACATCTTTCGGTGGCGGATACTTTTTTTCTTTTTCTTTTTCCAACCATAAAAATACTGACTCCCCGCACTGACACCCGGCTGCAGCTTCTCTCAGGCGGAACAACAGGCGTTCGCCTCCCTCCGGCGAGTCAACGCGCCACACGTCTCGCACTCTTCGTCAGGCTTACAGGTCCACGCCAAGTGCACAATGTGACAGAAATGTGGATAAAAATCCCCCCCCCCCCTCTTTTGTGTCTTTTTACACACGAAGCAGGTGACGCAGACGGGTGAGGACCGGAGCGTGTCCTCTTAGTGTCCCCACCCGTCCCATCCTGTCCAAACGTGTCCCAACCTCACCTGGCCCTGTTAACCCTCTTTCTTCTTCACACCACCATTTTTTTTTTTTTTGTTTGCGCCACTCGTTTCATTGCACCCATCTCATTTCTAGAAGGGTGGGGGTGGGGGGATCGAGACCCTCGCAGTGGTGCCGCAAATGGAAATGTCCCATAATAAAAGTGCATCGAACAAGCTACTAATTTCATCCCTCTTGATTTCCACCTGCACACTCAGCCAGTCAATGGCTGAAATAACATCCAAACATGTAACAACACAAACGCGTGATAATACTGACAATGTCGTGACGGCCCTCGGGGACTAGTCTGCACTACGGTACGGGGCCAAAGCTCTGCACTACGGTACGGGGCCAAAGCTCTGCACTACGGTACGGGGCCAAAGCTCTGCACTACGGTACGGGGCCAAAGCTCTGCACTACGGTACGGGGCCAAAGCTCTGCACTACTGTACGGGGCCAAAGCTCTGCACTACGGTACGGGGCCAAAGCTCTGCACTACGGTACGGGGCCAAAGCTCTGCACTACGGTACGGGGCCAAAGCTCTGCATTAGGAGTTGTAAAAGGTCTGCAGACGTCTCGTACGCCAACTCGGATTAATTGGAAAGACAGAGGAGGGTTAGGACCCGATAGCTCAACTATACACAAGAGGCTGGTTAAAGAATAGGCAATCATACGTCACCCCCCCACACAGCCTGGGGGAGGCCCAGGCTGTGTGTGGAAGTTTGAATAGATTTGCTGATCTCTGAAGAGTCACATTGTCTTTTCAACCCCCCCACTTCAGCTTCTCTCAAATGAGAGGACTACAGCCCAGATGGGGGGTCACACTGTGAGCTGCTGACAACCGCTTGCAAGGTGGAACGCAGACTGCTCCATCTGAAGCCACAAGGTGGCGCCAGATAGTCTGATGCAGACCCGCATTCCTCCTGCAGAACGCTGTGCAGTTTTCTTTTTTGTGAAAGCCGCAGTAAAAACACGATTTAAAAAAGGAATGGTACATGTGTGAGAAACAGAACAGAGACGCTGGAGGGAACAAAGACAAAGGGGACAGCCAGCACCGCTGTAGTGAAGTGTTGTGGAGTGCTGGCTCCGTCTGTCCAGAAACACTGGAAACTAAATATATATATAAAGGATGAGGAGTGATCCGACATCGGGAGTCTTTTTTTCCTCGTGTTTTGCAACACTGGCGTAAACCCACCGAGGGCTCACTGAGCCGAGTGCAGAGGGAACGCGTCTCTGACTCAACACGAGAAAAAGGGAGGGCGGGGGGGAACTCCTTGGCGTTTAACCGGGACCGTTGCCATGAGAACAACCACTTCACTCTCCTCCCTGACAGACATGACGCCTGAGCTGAATCATGCAGGAGATTGAACTTAAAATTGCTCTGAAAAGTCTCCTTTCCCCTCCGTGTTGCTGCGAGCTCACGCGTGGCTCTTTGCTGGACTTCAGTAACCAGGCAACGCAGATGGAATGACTAAAAATATATTTTTTTCTAACAACATAATGGATATTTCATATAAACTTCCTGTACGTGTGGTTGGCCTCGTATGTTCATACGATCCTTGTTGTATAACGGATCCACGCGCTCCCCGATGACCCACAATGCTTCCTGGTCTCCCTAAGGACGGACCAGGAAGCGGCTCCCACCGCAGCGGGCCCCGGGATTAGAGCCCCACCCCCCCTGTGTAGCAACCACACTTTGCATCGCAGCCTTTGTCACGCCTTCTGCCAAGGCCCCAGACGTGCATATATAAATAAAAAAATAAAATAAAAACATTATACTACATTGAATATTTCAAAAGGAAAAGTGACCTAGGGGTTGGCAACAGGTTGCCCATAGTAACGGGGACTCGTCACTGGAAGGAGAGATGGAAGTGAGGATCGTGTCCCGCTGACTTTCAGCCTCTCAGTGCTCCGCCGTGGCCTCACTCCCCAGGAACAGACTCATCACACGGCGTGGTCCGATGTATCACCATGCCAACCCAAGTAAAAATATAAAAACCACACACAGGAACCCCGTATGATGAGCCCGGATCGAGCACCAGTTTAACTTGAGGAATCCTCAAC